>VMBQ01001571.1:136924-162999 GCA_007657795.1 Dreissena rostriformis
AAAACTATGTAATCAACGTTTATCGATAGACCATTATTTCTTCCCCTGACGATTACAGACCATGAAATTCAGCGAGATGGATGTTTACGCGTAATTGTAACTTGGCACAATTTGTGTTACATCCTTTACGCTGTGCACAGACGAAGTGATCTGGCCAAAGTTTTCTCGAATCAGCCATTGAAATATTCGAATGTATTCATTCGGATCTGCTCGCGTTACGGAGATGTCATTTAAGGTGAAAAGCTGGGTAAAACAGCTACCCCGAAAAAGCGCATTAGTGTTCTATACCGATCTTTATGACTACCTTATTCGTGAGTTAAAAGTATTGCTCGCGATTTATTTTTTATTTATTTTCATCAATTATCTTCTTGTATAGTTTGAATTGTTATATGGTATCAAAAAAGTTGTGTAAAGGGAAACCCCATCATGAAATGATATTCTTAATGAGAAAGGTATCGATATTCCAACAATGTTCATTTAATATGATGGTGATTGCAGATTTTATTTTATATTAACTTGTTCTCATTATACAATTTTCATTATATTGTCCATGCCTTCAGAACGTCTAAAAAGGGACATGTTGTTGTTATGTTGTCTAAGTTATATCTATAACATCAATAGGATGATAAACAGTGCGCACACATCTCATCCTGTGCGTTCAGACACACTCTTTATAAATTTGAATGGGTTGTGTATATTTCAAACTTGCGATTAAAAAAGCGATACCTTAATTTTGAAAAATGAGTTGCGTCAAATGTTATGCAATAGCGAACAACTGCAGTGCCTTCAGCGCTTTGATTCCACTCTGGATCAGCAGACGATTTATTGCATAAATCAAACTTGCGGAGGATCCCGGAGATAGTCGATGTATCACGATTATTTTTTTAGGATATATAATTTTCCTAGTTGAGCGCAGCGAACTACAGGAAAATTATTTTCCATTGCATAAGAAAGTCTCCGGTTGGGGTCGCTCATTGTATTGGCGATAATTATGTTCGTGGAATAGAAATTCGGCTTTGCGTTACTGACCAGTGGACACGTTTATTGTTCGTAATATTTTATTACATATACAATTTTGACCAGTTTTCTCATGGAAATGATTATCTGCAGGAATATAGTGTGTTTCTGTATGAACTATTTAAGCGTTAGTTCGTGTTATGCTTTATGAAATCCATATCAAAATGTGACTTGTTTTTGTCATACGTTATAAATGTGTTGTCTGGTCGTACAAATATATATTCATCTGGTCGTACGCATGTACCAAAATAAAAGCTGTATCTTCAATTGAATTCGTTGATTTGTTGTTTATTTAGGAGACGTATAGGGTCTATGGAACATTTTTTCTTGCCCATCTACGCAGATGGTATCATAACGATTAATATGCGAAAGTAAAAACCTATACAAATTGAGTGACTTGGTGCATTGCTTCGAAGGCAAACGTGTACTTTAATTTAGAAGCGACGGTAAAATGGTTGTATTTATCGAACAAATATTAGAGTACCTCATTGTTATTTTTCAAGTGCATACTGGAAGAGTATTGTTTTCCATTTTATCACTTAGGATTCCTGGTTAGAATGTGACCAATATGTTGGGATACTGATAGTAATTTAGTATGGTCAAACTAATGTGACGAGAACTCAGTAGTAGAGGCTCTTAACCAGTATTCACACGGACCTGTGAGTGTCACTTTTAAGTCACAATAATTCACCATATAATGGATATTTATTATAACAGAGATGGTGACTGTGAATATGGTGCAGATGGGTACAGGAGAAATAAACCTGAAGTAAACCTAGGAGAAATTCACCCTGTGCATGGCTCGAACCCACGACCGTTGGAACACTAGCATGGCGATCTACCAACTGAGCTATAGTATCCATGCATAGGTAGTGGAATGGAATGGGGCCTCACGGCAAACAAAGAGTCTATAAAAGTTTGTATCCATTTATTTTTTGACGTTGACCAAGAGTCTATGACGGAATGACATATATGAAAACAATGACAATACAAACAGGACAAAACATCTGATACTATGAAATATGAATGGAGTGAAATGAATATCACATTAATTCACACACATTTGATAATACAATACAATAAAGTTTCTATGATTATGAACCATATTTTAACAAGCAAACTATGTTGGTATACATGTTGTTTGTGAGAATAAACTTGCGTCCCCTAGATGGTCTTGGTACATGCAAGCATGCCATGGTCAGTAAATTCATAATGAATTAAAAAAGAAATCTTTTGAATGACCAATGAAAATCTTGCACCGGAGCAATTAGTGATTATGATTTGACATAACACATATTGCATTATCAATTTGCATGGGTGAATGCACACTAAACAGAGGACAGAATACCCGCAAAAAGTAAATGGATATTGTTGTTGTGCTTTTCGCACTGTTTGACTTACCCTTGGAAGTCGTATGACGAGGATCCCATCTGGTATGAGCGTCAGATAGGCATCCGAACAGATATTCTTCGCGAGTAGAATTACACAACAGTGCTTCTAGCTCTTCCCGAAATCAGTACTACAGTTTCCCTCGTCATTCGCTGGGGTCAACCATCGGCCGCAACGGTCTAAGGACAGTTCGGTCAATTTTATCGCATTATATTAAAGGGGAATATTAAATTGACCTGTACTACACATACTACACTCCTCTCTTTAGACTTAAGGCCGAAATCCAGGCACACCTGGTTTTTACTTCTAACAAAATTAAGATTAAACCCATGACAACAAATGCGTCGAGTGGTAGTGGATGCTGTTAGTGGTAATTGTCCTTTCTCAACAATTAGCTACAGGTGAGCATTACTGTAATTACAAAGATTGGTAGGAATCTGTATATTTCTTGCTTTACACATGGTTCATTCTTCTCTAACATGCCCTTGAATTTCAAGATAGCATATCTTGATTTATTATCTTCCATGCCAGAGGAAGGAGGTCTGGGCTCAAATCCAATAGGGGTCGTCAGAGGCGATGCATTTTGCGTTATTTTATTATAAAACACAACCGAATAAATGTGAAAATGTATTTATAATAAAAAAAAGTCCAAATAAATACAAAAAAAAAAAAAAACATAATTTAAAATAAGACATCGAACTTATGAATAGACATTCATTTTGGTTCATTGTAGTCACTTAAACTATCAACGTATACATGCACAAATAATTAAATGCAAAAGATATACGATAGTTGTGTCAATAGACTAAATACAATACACACAGTAAAGTGCAAAACAAAAAGAGATGATAATAAACTAAAAAAATATATAACAATTTTAATAAAATTATTAAACATGATATAATTAAAGTGGTTGTCAATGTTTCTTGTTAGTGATTTGTGAATATACCTTCATCTTGTTCAGATTTCGAAATATTTCCGTGTTATTGGAATCAGGCATGGGGTTCAACGTATTTAGCACCATGTTTGCATATAGTGAGGAATTCACGCAGCTTCAGAATTATGCGTTATCCCTTAACAATTTAGGAACTCAAAACATAGCGTTTAAAAATAAAAATAAACAACCATCGTACTTCATAAAGTCTTCAAGATTTTTTTCAGCAACTTAAATGCTTAAATCAATGCAGTTTAATCTAAGTACCAATCGCTTTTATTTTCAAATCCATTTATGCCAGATTTACCATTCTTCATTGTCAAACAGACTTTACTTTCTGTTTTTACACTCGTCACTCACGCCGGGTATGCGGATACTTTGATGACGGATGGCACTTCGAAGACAGAGAACAACAAAAGCCACGCGCGAGAGGCGAGTTCTTCAGCTTTTTTACAATTATGTTATGTTCATTTGGTTTCCAGACACGGAACATTGTTTGGGTGATTAATGGTGTAACACTCCGTTTTGCGAAGAAAGCAATTCGCGGAAAAACGGCGAATTACAAAAGAAAAACGATAAAATTCCATCGACAATCAGCATGAATTGGATGATCAGTACATATTTTAACAAAATAAACATATTTGAAAATAAATCAAGAACGTGCTTACTATTCGAAATAAAAGATCAATATGTCCATTTATGTTACAACATGTTACATTTTAGTTTTCTAACGTATTTGAGAAAATTCAAATGTTTTAAGAGTCGCATGCACATTTTTCATGGGCACTTCGTTTACCGATCATCTCAATGACAATGGCACTTTGATTCCCGATTAATGGACACTTTTTTCCAGATACAACACACTCTTTTTAGTGAATCAAAAATGCAGAATTCAACGTGGAATACTGATATAGTAAGCAGGCAATAAATACAAATGTATGAACTTACGTTAATTAAAAGCGAATTACCGAAACATGTTCGTATCCCTTTGGAATATGATTATGATTTTGTATAAATGTGAAAGATAAATGTGAAACAAATTCGATATGTCTAATGAGTACAGTTTATATGACCATATATTTTCCAGTTTTCGAGTCACCCGACCGCTGGATCTACGCATAGAACTCGAGCTTAAACATTTTTAAATTACGTTCTTTGTAGCGAAACGGTTGATCTAAAGCATGTATCTTTATGTCCTAATGAAGGTACTACGGCCATTTACTTATATATTAGATAGCATGTCATGAATAGTCACTGTGCTTAAACTGCCTCTCAGAGATGTGACAATCATGAAAACACATGATAGTTCCCGTCTTGATCAGGTCGTGACAATTATTCAGTCTTTGCAATTACGCATGGATACACTCGAGAACACGGCGGATCAACGTAACGGTACATCCCCGTCACATGATACCGGTCACGGAAAAACGGAAAAATATCAATACATTGAATGACCCGGATCTAACGATTACAGCCAGTGGGATTCCGTACAATGAAGGTGAAAATCTGTTAGCAATAGCAAAAGAGCGTATGGAGGCAATGGGCGCTGGTGTTTCCAATAATGTATTGGTCACAGGAGCTACACGACTGCCAACTAGATTCACGAATCGTCCCGCTCTAGTAAAGATCGCCTTTCAGAACTTAGATGAAACAAGAAATATCTTTATCTTTAAAAAAGATATACGGCGTTGATTGTGGTTGGATTTGGTGAAAGGTAAAGAGTTTAATGAATGAGACCAAGATAGTGAATTTCTTTTTCCATGCAGTTCTAAGCTGCATCACGCGTAGAACGGGATGTTATGCGGAGTTTTTGCGGCTTATTTTACATTATTACATNGTCTGTCTGTCTGTCTGCACTGAAAGCAGCTGACAAGGTACCTCTATTAGACTAGAAGTCCGAAAACGCGTATACTCGTACGTGCAAGTCAATGGTATATCCGTAGACCCTCAACCTTGGCTAACCATAACGGGCCGTTATGACTCACACAAGCTCCCTGGCTTCGATGGTGAACAGTTCTACGCCAAAAATAGCTCAACAGGTTCCTATTCCTTATTCAACCGCGAATACAAGAATCATTTTAAAAGACTATATCAAAATACATTGCGATAAATATTTGTAATATTTTTCAGTATTGTAAACGCTAAATATTTGCGCATTGTGTAGTTTGGCTTGTTGAGGGGCTAGTTTTGAACAATATTTTTTGGAAAAAGTGACATGATAAATCGAATATACGGTTGTTAACTTTTGATATCAGGAGATATCGACTTCATCCACCATGGTTTGATACCTACGCCATGTAGACTCGTCTGATATCAGATAATCTCAAAAAGTCACCAGCCATGTGTTCTCTATGTATACGTATATATACAAAATTGTTTTGTTCATGCGCTATTTTATATTAATTAAATACATTACTTTAACCTTTCTGATGCTGTCGGCAACGTATCTTTCCCGTTGTGAAAAATCCCATGCATGTTCTTACAATTACAAACAAAGATTGATCTTGATGTCAAAGCTTCAGACAAGGGATTTAGCGCAGTCTGCAAAGCCGTGTCCGACCACAGTTTTACAACTTACTTTAAAGTGTAAACTTTGCTTTTATACTAGGTACACAGGCCTTACACGAAACATGAAGTTACCAAATCGCTTACATTTGTGGCAAGATATTTTATGTTTTCGGTGAATGATAAAGTTACAATATGCTCAAGATATGATGAGATGATATAAATAGGATAATGATGTACGTATTGAGCATTTCCATTTAAGTATAACCTTAATTATTGATGTTCAAGGGATACAGGTTTTGCGAGCGACGCATTATACTAATGTATTGTACAATTATACAAGAAATGAAGTTTTTTACTTATCCTAATCTTGACATTTGAACTAGAAACAGAGATCTTGCAACCAATATGCCATCTCTACATCAGGCTTTTCCCCAGGCGGTTTTAACACAGCGGTACCTCTGTGCCAAATCAAAATCGCCGCAACGCTTAAAATGTGTACAAGCGCTTGCAATCTCTGATCCCAATTTTGTCTTCATTCAACCAACGACCAATTGAATCACGCACGCGCTCATCAGCTGTTTGCGCTTACGGTTTAGACATGCCGTAATGTCATGATGAAAATTAATGATAGGTTATTTAAAAAAATATTTGATGAATGAAGTTGCAATCCGAAAAGATTCGTATTATGCCCACACTTAATGAAATACCTGTACGTGTGAACTTGACGTTTGTGGAAGGTTTATATTACCCGCTACATGATTAAGGTACAGTCCGGAAAGACAAAGCTGATATTTAAACCAAAAACGTTAAACTGACGTTTAATCTTTGTACACGGGTCTTGCATGGATTCGCCGTATATACATGGCGTATATTGATGTTAGCTTATTGCAGAATTGCAAAATTTGCAGGACACGATTTGTATTTTGTTTTTGTATTTATTTAAGTTTATGATGACTGATGAAGTTGCAATTACGAGTAGCAATGACGAACGCACGAATTCACGCAATCATATATACTCAACCATTGCGACAGTAGTATCGACAAAAACAAGCCTACGTTAATTTTGATGATCCTACGTATAATAGAGCAATTCTGTTCTGGTTGATTGTAATGATGTAAGAAATAGAATAACACGACGCATGTTTTTCAAATCATATTACAATTGTATAATATATCACGTACACAATATAATCATGAAAAAGAAAGACAACATGAATAAGATATCGAATATAGTATGGAATATAATAAGTATAATAAGTATAGCACTTGTATTATGAAGGTCAAATAGGGACTATAGTAAGAACTCATATAAGCGAAAATAGATATAAAAAAACGAGCCCGCTGAAGTAACAACAGATTTACCACGAAGGGTCGTCGTAAGCTATTCTCTGATGAAGGCGCAATTTACAAGAATCGTGTAAAAACAGAACAAATGCATAAACTGTCAATGTCGAATGATTTTATGTTCATACATACAATACAACTTACAAACAATAGCTTACTCTTATGTCATAATATACGTGTACAAAGATGTGCAATAATTACAGTAATATGTTATATGACATATCACATGTTTAAAAAAAAAGTGCGATAAAGATTCAACAAGCCAAAAACTTATTGACTACAGGTACATATCGATGATTGAAAAGCAATATTGAAAAATATGGGCTGAAACATGTTAAAAGAAGATACTGAAAAATAATGATGAATATAATCTTTGAACTATACTGAACTTTGTCAATGTTATGGCAAAAAGGCTAATATTAAAAACAAAAATATACAATGAAGAAAAGATAATGTAAGTATGTTTGCATAACGAACTAATTATTTTAAAAAATTGAAAATTACCATGTAGTGGAACAGAAAAAAAATATGTTATTGGGACTTATTTGCCAAATTATCTAATATGTCTTAAAATCGCGTTTTCAAAACAGATGTTACCCATGTGCATTATTCACGTTATGGTTATGGTCATTTACTTCTATTTTCATTATATTTCAGAATGTATACATGCGCCAAAGCGCATTCATTAAATGTTCGAATCAAAACATTCATGCTTCATGTTTTTAAATTATGGTAATAGAGAATTTGAAAATGTGTTTGAGAATAACAACACAAAACATTGATATTATATGATACTCCAGAAACACCACACAAATAATAAGCTAGAAACTGAAAAAAATGGTTTTAACAATGATATCAACACTAAACCAAATATTCATATTCGCAAAAATATTTTGAAAAACAAATCTTAATCAGGAAAATACTGGGAAAAAGATGCTCGAGACACGATTGCTTCGTTAGTTAATTACAATGACATTTACCATTGATGAAAGCAATTGTCAACAACAAATCATGCGATAGTTCGAAACCTGCGAAAGACTTGACTCATTAATTTTAATTTAATTTGTATGTAAAAAAATATGATGCGAAAAAAAACGAGTAATAATTAAATGCAAAGTCAAAATTAATAAGTAAATTAATTACAAACTCGATGCATTTCGAAATCTCGATTTACAAAAAAAAAACTTTTTAATATAACTTAAGATATATAACTTAAAAGAAAAGAAAAAAATAATCTAAAAAGGCTATATAACATACAGAATAAAAAACAAATCGCAAAAATGTGGAAACAGCAATTATGATAAAATGCAAGTAATCCTTATCTTAAAAAGCTTATGTTTGAAACAAACGATGATTGGACAATTATAAATATTTATTCGGCAAAACAAACGAATAAACAAGAAATGTGTCAGAAATACACAAAAGACGCCGATTTATTTCATTACATCTTCCCACAATATTAATTTCACAACGTGACGTTTTTAGTAATCCGAAAAAAATGTTAGTAAATATTACGAAAGGGGAATAACTTTACAAATAGGGGAGAAAGAGTTAAAAACGGGCAATCACTCTTAAAATAGGAAAGCAAGATTCATTGTGCAATTAACATCCCCTAAATTAGATATACCTATTTGTTCAAGTTGATTTCTCTTTAAGTTTTCTAGATATGCTCTGTACAAAAGATATGTGAAAATAGAGCAATATTTTGATATATTAAAGGATCATAACCACAAAGTGCCTTGTATGATCGGATAAAAGTTGGTAGAGCTATAGAGCGGAAACCAAAAGTACGGACTTATTGATGAATAATGCGGAAACTATATTCCTACCTTCGGGGGCATATACGTTTAAAAATCTATGTTCATTGTGTAAATTGTACAGTGCTACTGTGCTTGGTGATATAAACTTTTATTTAATTTGTGTTATCTTTGGTACAAATATGAGAACTATATTACAAATATAAAATCAGGCCGCATGTAGTTTAACAAACAATCAAATACCGTTAATTAACAATACTAATAAGTACCAGATTACTGCTGCATAAAAGTACAAGTTCAATAGTTTAAAATGAAAACAAAACACATATAATAGCTGCAGTATTCGAATATACATATTATAACAGTCAATGATTATTTTACCACAAAGTAAACATGGCAACAAAAGTGAGCTTCAAGTATGACATTACACAACATAACCGTCACAAATGCAATTGTAACGCCGATATAACCTTGGAAAGAAATTTAGGTTAAAGTATTATATTACATAACTTTACAGTCTTTAATTATATGTGTACGTCAAAAATGAATACGATCAAATTGTTTTGATTGTAAAGTTATGTAATTGGAAAGAATACCATCGAAGTTTGGAATTCGCACGTTTCGTAGACCGTAATAGCTTTGACCACATGCTTTACGGTGTTTCCTATGAAGTACTTATAGGAAAATTCTTTTTTTTTCTTTTAAACTATTTGTAGGATAGCAATTTGTGGTTTCATGGGGTTCTTATATTTTGATTGACCAAAAGCATGATGCTTTTTTGTCAAAATGACAAACGTCATCATTAAATTGCATAACTTCCTCTTTTAACTTTTCGGGTTTATCAACCTCTTTTGGAAAGAGTATCGTTAATTCTTTTGTTAGAAGCTTTTCGAAAAAAAGATTTACCAGTCGTCGTCATCACCCACCATTTTATTAAACACGTCCTAGGAATTGGAAAAATGCTCGCGGATGTTCGCTAACTGCTTGAAACAATGTTCCTAAACTGGTTAAAGAAAATGTGTTGATACATGTATGAGTTCATTAATGGAGGCTTATACAACCTGAACCATTATCCTTGGCTATTGGTTCATGTATTCGTGCCGATCAAGTACATGTATTCCCTCATTCGACAGTTACACCTGATAATACAAAAAGCGGAATCCCTACATAAAGAAATACAACAACAACAAACCAAATAACTAACACCAAAAATATCAATTGGCGTAATGTAAACAAACAATATAACGTCGTTATCCTGTGCACGAAAGGTTTATCCCAGAAATGCTGAAATCAATGTGTCTATTGTTTGACGTTTAGTTTGATAAGGCTCGCCTGATGACGATGTGTAAATATTTATATTTTGCAACACTAACATGTAAAGATGAGTAGGAATTTACCAATTGATTGATACAGTGTTCAAGCTACATCAACACATGCCTATTCGGAAACAATGCCTTAATGTGTAGCCTATTTGCATACAAAATAGTACTCTTTGTTTCCGGATTTTTAGTTTTTCTCCCCTTGACATTCATTCTCAAACAGTTCAAAGTCTGCTTTATTTGTCTCCCCTGTGTTGTCATTTTCCTTCTCTTTGGCGAGAGTGTAATTTGTTTCCACTTAACAGTTTGCCTCACCTTTACCGTCATGAAAAATATTTGACCTCGTCGTTTGTTGCAATCCATAGAGCGACATTAACCAGTTCTACGGCCGCCTAGAACTTTGTCACCGATGTTGCGGTATTGTCTATTTCTTCGCCCACTGCAAAACGTGTCCAAACTGCCGTTTCGCTGTCAGCTATTCGGCCCAATACATAAGAATTTTGTCGAGACATGGGGCTCGTTTTCCGCAAACCAGCGTTTAGATGCGTATCTTTCGCCTGTGGATAAATTTAAAGAAACAAAAAACAATAATAGTGAAACTGCTGAGACACCACTAGAAAAGAAAGCCTTTCGACCATGCCTCAGTCTTTTATTCATGGCACGCTACCAATTTCAATTACAACACATGACAGTAGGGATAATAAAACCCATAGCCTAACATGATACCAATTTGTTGCATTGCCTTAGAATGCATTAGACTGGAAAATGAGTACCATTTAGGTTAAGACGGTTTTGAGGCATGCCGATCTAACAATTTTCCATGACAATTCAATTACTTATAAACATGTATGGTTGTATGTTTAAAAGGGATCATCTCCAAAATGTTGTCAATAGCTTCAACGGTAGTGTTATGATCAATTTAAGTATGTAATAAGGCTTCCGATTAATGGGCTTGAAATTGCTCTTGTCATTATATANATATGTAAAAATATCTGGTGTATGCTGTTGTGTCCGTTTTTACTTTAAAATAATATAATTATGTAAATGAACTATTAAGTATCAACTACGTATTACATATTCTCCCGAAATATGTCTTCCTAATTGGATAATTTTACTAACTTATTCATTGAACTCAGTATGTTGCTCAAATATTTTATTGTCCATTTGTATAATAATGATCACGTTATATTTTACACGATTGTTAAGGTGATTTATAGGCCTTTTAGGCGGGGTGTTCTTTTATGCATTGTATGTATATACGTAAATACCCTGTACGTAAACACATGTCACTATAATAAATGATTATCTATATATCTATGTATTCCGCACGCTTAATTCTCAATCGCTTTTTTCATCAGTGTTTATATACTAGTTAGTCTACTTAATTAATTAATGCGCATTTTGTATGCAAGTAGCGACCGTTTTGTATTTGCATCTTTCTCACCAAATCTAGTGTTACTTTAAGAAGAAAAAGAACATGAAACAAAGTATTCGTTATGAACAAATATTCTGCGCAAATTGTTCAATACAGCTTTAACATAATCGTTTGAGTTAAAGTTTTTGTTTTAACTTAAAACAAGTCAGTGCAAATAATACAGGCACATACCACATTTCAAATTATCGAATGTTTTTCATGCTCTATGCGTAAATAAAAAACATTTCTGGACACTTGAGTTTATTTATAATATGGAATATACGCACACATTCCTAGTTTGAATTTTGAAATTTAGGAGCAGATTACCGTAACCACGTGTTGATTATGATGTTCACCCATAGAACATATAAGAATATTCAAAGTTATACGGGTTATTAAATGTTGTTTACCTTTATTTTTTTTAAACTATATTGTGATTTATTTGCAAAGTTGCTCAGTAGACGATGATCATCGGGCATATCAGTCCATAATTGTATGTTATTATTTGTGATCAACATTCACTGATTGGTGTTAGCTGGTTCGTTTTTAAAGTTGCTCATATATACCATTTGTGTATTTCAAATTAAGAGAGTAATCGAGGGTCACTGGATGTCGTCAATTTATAAATGTTATCCGTAAAAAATGTTCATTGTTAAATAAAAACAAAAATCACTGTTACATGTTTTTCTTATCATCAGATGTATAACGTAACTTATGATCACTTACAGAATTATACATATTAAGTTAAGGCACAAAATAGTTTTAAAATGACAAGACATTTGCGTTATTTTCTTTAATATACGTATACATCAGCATGTTCTCACACTTTCATAATGTTCTCTCAAATTCTGTTTCAAATGCAAAATGCTGTTTTCAGGTATAAAGTTTTATAATAATGTTAAAAAAAAAAACACACTAAAATCATAATTGAGCCGTCCCATGCTAAAACAGGGAATATTGACATCTGCCTAAAGTGCCGTCCAGGATCAGCCTCCGCACAGGCTAATCCGGAACGCCACATTCCACTTCCAATGCAGTTTTCGTTACGAACATACCTTCTTGAAACGGAAAATAACATTAAGACGGAAGGTGGCGCCCCGGATTAGCCTGTTCTTACTGCACAGGCTGATCCGGGACGGCACTTTACGTATAGATTTACGCAGAGATATCCGGTTATCTCATGGAGCGGCCCATATACATAATAAACATAACAAACATAAAGAATTTCGAAATTGCGAACAACATCTTACACTAAAAAAAGTACTTTGAAAATAAGAGTAGCACACCGAAGGGTAAACGTAACTCTAAAAGACTTTATGTATACTAACATTTTTCTTGTGTGGTTTAACGCGACATTCAGATTTATTACTATAAATTTTGCATGTCATGTGTGGTTTTGCATCGAATGAACACTGTACGTAGCCATACCTTTTATGGTGAAGCCATGACTTTAAATATTGCGTTTAACAATTAAGAGATGAACAAAAAGGATCTTAAATGTTCATATTTTATATTTTGAATCCTACACATAGGTTAAACTTAAATTATCGTACACTAATCTGCTGATAATTCAAAGTACACAGTATTTTGTCGAAAAAAACTAAATGTTGGACGTCACATTTTACCGACAATGTTAGACAGCATGCTGGCTGTTTTGAATTAGATAATATTTTCAAAAGCATTTCGGTTAATTTTCGGACCATCTGTGGCTAATTACGATCATCTCGGTTAGGTTAAAAAAAAACAGGCTGTTCAGCATAACTTTAGTCTCGATGGTCTCAATTCTGCTGCAGTTTTAAATGCATTTGTATCGCTTTATATAGTCAGTTGGGTAGGTCTTTTAGCCCAAGGCGTCGATGTGCTGGTATTTTCGAGTCATCTCTTTAGATGTGTCGTGCTTGACTATGCAAATTGATTCGTACGTCAAAATGTTTGGTAAGAATAGCCATAATATACATAAATGCATTCAGAAAGGAGATAAAACTCGGTTATCAGAGTGCCTAATTTGTTGAAAGTCTCCGTAATCCGAAGTGCCCTTTATCGGTAATCATAGTGCCTGCAACTTTATGTATACCATCTATTAAAACATGCTCTATCTTTGTTTATGGTTCATTGAATACTATCAAAATTTCAGTATTTGAAGCACAGTGATTACTCTACGTGCTGGAATAACAAACACTTTCTTGAAGTATTTCTAAGTAGTTTTATTTTTTTCAAATGTTAAGTGTTCATCCAGTAAATGCTGTTTTCCGACCGAATTTTCTTTGTTGTGGGCAAAAATGTACCATTCTTCCGTGAAATTTTGTCTTCGATACAAAAGGATACACCATTTATCAACTCGACCATGTGTCATGTCTTAAAAACTTATCTGCAGGATACAACTTAAAATAAATGAGGAACTTACCTCTCGCGCGTGACGTTTGTTGTTCTCTGTTATCGAAGTGCAATCCGTCATCAAAGTATCCGCATACCCGGCGTGTCACTTAAAAGGACAGATCTTGAGTACCGCGCGGCTGTCCGGCTAGTGCAGTGGTTTGTTACAAGCAATCATCAAATGTAAATATCAGGTACTGCTAAGACCATGCTCACGTATTTAAATAGATCTTATTTATTGGAGGAAATAAAAACATGGCGATGCACATTTCCAGCGGTTACATTATCCAGTTTAAACCGGTCTAGATGAAGCGTTAAACATGCCCATTTTTGGAAAATAAAAATGAAAAAAATTCGCTGTATCTGTATTCCACGTTGTCGTTTTCATGGTCGCGTTCTTTGACGCTGAACATTGTCGCTATATTTCGTATTTGTTTATGTTTCTTCAAAATACATATACAAGCATAACATTTAAGTTTCCCACAATTTCTCCTTATAGAACTTTAATGTAGAGGAAATATCACTCTCTGAAGGTATTAACATTCATTACACATCCATAGTCCTGTTAACCTGTTTGTGCGCGTGGTCTTTTGTAGTATTTTAGTTATGAGGATTTAATTATTATTTTACAGATAAATTCCATAATTCGTAGATATAATACCTCATTACCACACAGTTTCAGTCAAACCGAAATCGTGATGTCAGTATGGGCTTCTTACAGTTCAGTTGTTCGTTAAGAAGCCAAATGTCTCCTAGAATAACATCGTTAACGGTTCCGTTAGTGGTTGGTAGAAGAGCATTTGAACCATGCGACCCGTGTTCAACTCCCACTCTTGGCGCATGGGAGTTTGGTTGTTTGTCATCGAACATTAACCCATTTATGCGTAGAGTCTAGAAAAAGGCATCGGCAAACAGCGTAGACCCAGATGAGACGCCGCATAAATGGGTTTAAAAGGGGTGGGATTTCCTCCGGGTACTCTGCACTCACAGCACATTACGACACCAAAACTGAATATCTGTTATAACGTGACATTTAATAAATGTTTGTACTGGTTTATATTTAGGAGTTGCCACATTTTACTTGTGTGTGATTGTTGAAAGCGGCGCAACATACAAATAAACAAGTACTTGAAGATAATGTTTTATGAAAACATCAAATAAGATGACTGTTTACGGAAAACACAATGTATATAACCGCGGAAACTTTTGAAAAAACTACGAATAACGCTTAAATGCTATAAAAACGACGTTAACGTTTGTTACGCTAGTGTAGGCCAACACCTGACGCGACGTCACAGGCAAACGCATAATATGCATTTGATTTCCTTAAAACAATCATTTATATTCTGAGTTAAACATTTCCGTTCCCAAAACATGTAACATAACTTTTGCAATATTAAAGATAGCAACTTAATATTTGGCATGAATGTGTATCTCATGGAGCTGCACATTTTGAGTGGTGAAAGGTCAAGGTTATCCTTCAAGGTCAAAGGTCAAATATATGGGTCAAAATCGCTCAAAAGGGGACATAGTGTTTTACAAACACATCTTGTTCTGACATATGATTAAATTATACATCAATTTCTCCTAACGCGTTAATGTTGACATCTAACATGATGTATTCACGTCCAATAATCATTATTGGGCAGTAAAATTCATTGTTCTGTAATTAATTCGCCGTTAAATTGTCAGTCGCCGCGTTTTACTTTGACATGAATTGATTCAAGGTACGCCCCTCATATATCTGAATAACCGTTCAATTTTGTTATTGCGAAAAACAAAGCGAACGAAACGACTTCCTAAAAAGGCCTAGTTTAAAATTAATATATTGCCTTGTTAAAAATGATCAAATGGAAATGAGCTTCGCTCTGTGAAAAGGTGGTTTAATGCATGTGCGTAAAGTGTCTTCCCCGATTCGCCTGTGCAGTCCGCAGAGGCTCATCATGGACGACACATTCCGCCTGAACTGGATTTTTGCAAAGAAGAGACTTTCTTTAAACGAAAAATATCATAAAAGCGGAAAGAGTTTTCCCTTATTCGCCTGCGCAGGCTAATCTTGGACGACACTTTACGCAGATGCATTAAACCTCCTGTTCACAGAGTGCGGCTCAAATTAATTCGTTTCGACATGAGATAACACCACAGGACAGAAACGAGAGGAATTTAAATTCATGAAACTTGTTCGCCGTGTTACCAACTCTTTATCTATAAGTCGGGTTCTGTGAAAAAAGGGGTTTAATGCATGTGCGTAAAAGGTCGTCCCAGATAAGCCTGTGCAGTCCGCACACTCATAACAAAAGACAATGTAATAAAAATAATCCAATGAAAATACTGGATTACATAAATTCAAGATTTTTTTCAGAAGGGAAAGTCATATTATCATCCTATAGTCTTATGTTTTGGGGAAATTAAAAAGTTCCTATACAATACGTATGGAATTTAACGTGACAATGATGTTCCGCTGGCTCGCGTCGCACGAGTTGTTGGTGTGATGTTGTAACCCTCGAGACCACAGAGCTCAAGAACGCAGTGCAATACAGAGATTACAACACACAGGAACACCGCATTATTGTAATATTCTAGTTATTTTATATCTCCTTGCGATAAAAGCAAATCGAATATACTCTTAACACAATGATGTTGTTTAACCCATTAATGCCTAGCGTCTACAAATGCCTAGCGCATGATGCGGCATCTCATCAGGGTCTACGCTGTTTGCTAAAAGGAATTAATGTGAGAAATATTCTAAAAATAAAAATTAATATACCAGACATCTCTTATTTTGTAAATAAATTGAACCAATGTTGAAGGATGGGAAAATCCACTCGGCATAAATGGGTTAAAATCGGTACATATGCACAAAAGAAAAAATAATCTCATGTTGTGAAAAGACGCAGGTGATAAGGTTGCATGGCGTACACAATAGGCTTTATCCGGGCTCACACTTTAACCCATTTATGCCTAGTGGACTCTCCCATCCTTCTAAATTGGATCAATTTATTTCCAAAATTAGGGATGTCTAGTATATTTATTTCTATATTTAGAGTATTTCTTACAGAAATTCCTTTAAGCAAACAGCGCAGACCCGGATGAGACGCCGCATCATGCGGCGTCTCATCTGGGTCTACGCTCTTTGCCCATGCCTTTTTTCTAGACGCTAGGCAAAAATGGGTTAACTTTGAAAAAAAAAACACACATCTATTCCGTAAAATCAAGCAGCGCTTACCCATTGTATATACATAGCTCATCCCAATTAACGAATTCATTACCATACAACAAGACAAATTACACTTTACTCTGATTTTATATTACGACCCGAACATATTTCTCCACGCATCTTTGACTATTGGGGTGATTCACATAATTTCAATCATGTGTCGACGGAATGGAAATTGATGTAGATGAATCCTGATTTGATATTCAAAAACTGTGTTTGGTTTTATTGATATCTTACTAATACTTTGCAATCTCATCGCCTTCACAAAAAAACATCTTCGGGACATTACGTAGAAAAATACAATTATAAATTTTAGCTGAAATAGTGTCCTTCAATAAATCTTATTTTGTAAAGTCAGGGCTATTGGTACATAAATCTATTTTTAAACGATGTAGCACGTGTATTACTGATGCATAATAGATAAAGTGAATTGTACGACTCGTGACTTGTGGATGTTGAATTACTGCTAATGATCATGAAACGTACATGTGAAACGAAAGTAAAAAAGTAGAACAAAAACATAATAATATAATGTTCGCATGATAATTTATTGTGTAGTTAGTTTGCATTTATTAAACGTGTATATAGTTGTCGGTTCCATGCTATTATCTGTGCGCTGGGCGTACAGGGTATTATCTAAGTTTTATCATCCAATGTACACAGTGCGTGACAAAAATATTTTTTTCCAGTTTCTTTGAATCAAATAAACAGTCTTATTCTTACTGTATATGCATTAAAATTAAAAACAATATACGTTTTGTTATATCATGACCTATCGAGGCACAACAACACTACGTTGGCACTAAAAAAGGCAACGTATATGCTGAAAGTCAATCCAATTGAATAAAACCAAAAACAAGCTGCAAAATTCAGTGTCTAACTCTGTTATTAAAATCAGAACATTATGTTGTAGACACTTGAAGTCTAGTTCTTCAGCCAGCCTTGAAGCCAGGCGTCATTTTCATATTCGTACTTGTCATACACTGAACCTGACTGCACGACTGGTCCCATTGAGTCTTGATTCAAGGCTGATCTCCTTGAATCTTGTTGCACGGCCGGGCCCCTTTGATCTTGCTGTACGGCTGGTCCCATTGAATCTTGATTCACGGCTTGTCTCCTTGAATCTTGTTGCACGGCTGGGCCCCTTTGATCTTGCTGTACGGCTGGTCTCCTTGAATCTAGCTGCACGGCCGGGCCACTTAGAACTTGCTGTACGGCTGGTCCCATTGAATCTTGATTCACTTCTGGTCCCATTAAATCTTGTTGCACGGCTGGGCCCCTTTGATCTTGCTGAACGATGGGTCCCACTTGCGCCGCTGCATCCACGAGTCCCAGAGAGTCCGCGATATCTATGACAGGTCCTGAATTGACGTCACTGCCGGCACCCAGCGAAGCTTTCGGAACCACGGGTTGACAAGCTGAAATGAAGGGACAATACATTTAAAAAAAAAAACGAATAACCGAAACTATAATGTAATTTCTGTTATTGTTAGATGTTATTGTCCGCAAACAATACATCCATTATTTAAATTATAAACGTCACGATACTTATGTTTTCTTTGTCATCAAACTCAATATCTTACAAGCGCAAGGAAGTGTAGATATAACATTACTTTGTTTCTACAATTTACTTTATTGTTATTGGTATTTGTAATCTAAACAACAGTTTCATGTAACATACTGACACACATATTTCAATAAACGAGAATACGAGAATATATATACTTAGGCCAATTGACAAAAACACACTTAAATATCAAATATTCAGGATTTGTGATGCTTATATGGAATGTCTACTATGAAAGTGTATTTCAATGGTGTAATTAACCAGAACGTACGCTGTTCCTGTGGCACTTTCTGCAGTTCCACGAGTCTGATGTTCCACAGTTGTCCGAGGACATGGTCGATGGTCTTCCACACGTGAGGGGAGGGGTGGCGGTCTCGTGTCCGCACTGACACCCAGGGATCGTCACAGATTTTGCCGAGAGCGTTAGGTTTGGTACATCCCCATGTAATGCTGAACTTCTTGTAGTCAGTTGCAGCCACAATCAGACTTCCGGACCAAGAATCACCTAAAAAGTCATAGAGCCTTTGTTTATTATCTCCGGATCTTATAAACTGGTTTATGTGTTCACCAGAGCCTTATTTGTCTTAAATTAATTGTTAAATTATTTATAATTCACATATATAAAATTGTAAATTAATGCATGATATGTTTTTTCTATAGTACTATATTATGCTGGTATTCAAACATGTGACTCTAGATCAGTCCTACCAATGAGGTCTTGGTTCGTGTATTGGCCCGGACCAACTCGGTAGTAAACCGATTTGATGGTTGAGCAAACTCCGCCGGATCTGACAAAAAAAAATGAACGGCCATCAAGATAATAATAAGATTATATATGTACAGCATACACAAATATATTACTTACATGAATTAAGGATTTTTATTGATACATTGTGAACACAGTCATAAAGTATAATAAATGTATATAATTTCTATACGACTTATAACGCATTGTTACCGAAAAAAAATCTTGTTTTAAAGCCCCACTAACACTCAAAATCAGCAATAGCCAAACTTTCAACACAAGATGTGGTCTTGTAACATTGATTCAACAAGATACAACATGCTTTTTTATTTTAATATATTCAACACATGTTCATGTACCATGTAAGTGTTCGTGTGTCGTATGAATAGATATCGCTGCGGAAAATTATAATGTTCAAGTACCATGTTAGTGTTCGTGTCCTATAAATAGATATCATTGCGGGGAATTAAAATGGAATATATATATTGTGCCACAAAAGAATTAAAACGAGCATTTTGTATCTCGTTAAATCTGAGTTACAGACCACATATGGCGTTGAAGTTTTGGCAATTCCTATAAGGAACACTTGTTTGCTATGGGTTAACTTTATTTTACGAAATATTCGTTAAGTTTTAGTGTTTATGGGGCTGATCTATTATTGTTATCAACGCAGCGCACACTTAGAAAACTTCAATACATAAATGTCTTGCAATTTTTTGACAACATGCTTTTGGTAAAAAAAAAAGAAAAGCAATATAAATGGAGATTATGAACTGAAATGCCTACCTCCATGTTTCTGTGTTGATCACGTACTCCTTGCCAGGGGAGAGCACCTGCTCATAGTCGGTGAACTTGCTGGAGCCGCTCCAGCTGCACGCTGCCTTGCGAGCCTGGATGTACCACTGACCTTGGTGCTGAAGCGAGAATTTGAGTCGCATTCTGAGAAAACTGGGCATACTGCTTGTGCGTAAATTGTCATCCCAGATTAGCCTGTGCAGTCCGCATAGGCTAATCCGGGAAGACACTTTCCGCCTAAACTTGATTTTCGCTAAGAAGAGACATCATTTAAACGAAAAATTCCACATAAGCGAAAATCGTCGTCCCTGATTAGCCTGTGCGAACTGCACAGGCTGATCTGGAATGACAATTTACGCACAAGCATTATGCCCAGTTTTGTCAGAACACGACACATTTTGTTAAGTGAAACGAAGGCTGTTCTAGAGTAAATGAAAAACTAGACTGAGCGAATATTACGTTAACCATACTCGAAAGATCGGGGATAATGTGGTAACAAAAGTAAAAAAAAACATGTAGTGTCGGTCTGGATATCGTCAATTCAATGTAAAGTTGCCCTTAGTTTACGAAAGCTTTCATGATGAATACCAAGCATCTTTGTGTTTTTATGTTGTGAATTGTTCTATTATATAATGTTTACTTTAATTTTAGGGCAATGTCTTCTTTTCGAATAATTAACGTTGACATCTTAAATATATTACCAAGTGTTCATTGAACTTTGGCGATGGTGGTGGCGGTATGCTCAGTCGCTGGCTATCGATGCCCAGTGCACACGGCAACATGCAGAGAAGCGCCAATGACAACATCCTTGAAACAAATACGTCAATAGTGTTCAAGATATCTAAGATTAGTTATGAACTCTAGATCTCTAAGACTTGTTATTAACTCAGGATCACTAACACCAGTTAAGAACTCAATATCACTAAGACTAGTTATGAACTCAATATTACTAAGACTAGTTATGAACTCAATATCACTAAGACTAGTTATGAACTCAATAGCACTAAGACTAGTTATGAACTCAATATCACTAAGACTAGTTATGAACTCAATATCACTAAGACTAGTTATACACTCAAGATCAGTAAGCCTTGTTATTAACTCAATATCACTAAGACTGGTTATGAACTCAAGATCACTAAGACTAGTTATGAACTCAATATCACTAAGACTAGTTATAAACTCAATATCACTTAGACTAGCCATGAACTCAAGATCACTTAGACTAGTTATAAACTCAATATCACTAAGACTGGTTATGAACTCAAGATCACTTAGACTGGTTATGAACTCAAGATCACTCAGACTGGTTATGAACTCAAGATCACTAAGACTGGTTATGAACTAAATATCACTAAGACTAGTTATGAACTCAAGATCACTAAGACTAGTTATAAACTCAATATCACTAAGACTGGTTATGAAAACAAGATCACTTAGACTTGTTATTAACTCAAGATCACTAAGACTAGTTATGAACTCAAGATCACTAAGACTAGTTATAAACTCAAATTCACTTAGACTAGTTATGAACTCAACAACATCACTAAGACTAGGTATCAACTCAACATCACTAAGATATGTAATCATAAACAACAACTTATGTGAACACATGTGGATACGTAAGGAACATAGTATATTCATCTACTATTTACGCAAAAGTAAAATCAGGTACGTGTCGTATACATATTAATTCACTTAAGGAGTAATGAAAGGAACAGAAAATGACATGAGATAAAATATATTACCTCTAGTGCTTTTTAACCCATGTATGCCTAGCGTCTACAAAAAGGCCTTGGCAAACAGCGTAGACCCAGATGAGACGCCGCATGATGCGGTGTCTCATCTGGGTCTGCGCTGTTTGCTTAAAAGGAATTTCTGTAAGGAATATTCTAAATATAGAAATAAATATACTAGACATCCCTAATTTTGGAAATAAATTGATCCAATTTAGATGGATGGGAGAGTCCACTAGGCATTAATGGGTTAAAGCAAGTGACCGATTGCATTTACAAAAAAAAAGATCATTTACATTTATCGGTTCAATCCAATATTATTTAAAGCTAAATCATACGAGAAGTCTTACCTGGATACCGTGGAACGTTTCCTTGAGCATGCTTTGAAAGACTCGCAACTTTATACCTAAGGCAACGCCTGTCAAAATAGCAACGCCTTACGGTAAAAGTGTGATCCCGCCTCGCGGTAAAACGATGACCTAATTCATCAGACCTTTTTCTTTGACTATCATTTTATTGATCGTCAAGTTAATTATCGGCGTTTATCATTGTCACATTTTGTTTGATGTCATCAGTTTATTTGAATAAAATATCACTTAATAGCTAAAGCCAGTAGACCAATTATTTGCACGGTTCAATTCACATTTAATGGATTCCTAATATTTAAATATTATATGATATTGAAAACAACAAAACGTTTTTTAATAACCGCTTTAATATCCGCTGACTATATATATTGTTAGCGGATATTAAAAAACGTTTTGTTGTTTTGTTTATATATATATAATACAAGGCTTATAGAGACTCTGTTATATATATTTATATATATAACAGAGTCTCTATAAGCCTTGTATTATTTTAACAAAAACGCTGTATTTATTTTATGCCGAAGCTTCCGACCTCACTGTCTTCATCAGCGGCCATTTTTGTTTTCCATTATATATATATAGATTGGAGAAATATGCTGTTCAAACAGTACTAATTACATATTTTATATATATGCCCTAGCGCTTTCGACCTTACGTCTTCCTCAGGGGCTTGTTGACACAGATATTGTACATGTAATTAATATTTCATATATATTATAAATGAACACGTACATAAATGTTTTATACATTTGAGAAAAAAAAACACGAATTACCAACTGAAGAGAGACAAACGAGATGATGCAAATAAGGGAATCCTCAATAGGAAGGATGTTTGTTAACAAGAAGTACTGACATATTTCTTGTAAAACATGATAGAATTACACTGTATCTGGTATCGTTTTCTCCCCAAGGCTTCGACTGTTGACACGGTAACATAACTGATAAAGGTGAACTTCCTTAAAGCTAGTATCCTTTACATTTCAATTATGCCAAGATATCCGTACACTATAATTTGATTTAGTTTCAGGTTATCATATGCATTTTAGCCTCAAGTGTTTTAACCCATTTGTGCCTAGTGGACTCTCCCGTCCTTCTAAATTTATTTCCACAATTGGGGATGTCTAGTATATTTATTTCTATATTTAGAATATTTCTAATGCATCATGCGGCGTCTCATCTGGGTCTACGCTGTTTGCCAAGGCCTTTTTTTTCTAGACGCTAGGCATAAATGGATTAATGAAATCACATTATGAATACAAAATTAAAGCATAATATACGTTTGCGTCTATCATTCATTATTTGTTTTAATGTTTAGCATTAATATTAAATAGACTATAATTATTGACACATTATGCTATATAACACACACTAATAATTCATCTGCCCGCCCCCCCCCCCACCCCTCCAAATAAATGCGCGTTACAACTTATATGTACAATAAGCATCGTTTGCCTTATGTGCCCTTTGTTGATCCATTTCTTTACACAACACATTTCAATCGACGGCCATGCCTTTGTTAATGGAGTCATTGACACAGTTACTAAATAAATTGCGAGAGTCACTTATTATTGACCTAACAAAGGTGATCTATTAAAAGTAATGATCTTCAATCATTTCCACGTTGATCAATGTTCCAATTAGAAGTGTGACTCTCAAGTATGTGCTGTCAGCAAAACAATTGGTTCATATACATTTGATCGAAAAGCTTAGTCTATATCTGTTTATGTAACATAAATATAAATTTTATGTCTATTTTATTAACCATAAAATAAAAGTGTTATCCAAGGTCGATCAATTATAATCATTCAATGGTGTAGAGGAAAATAGACAAAGTGGAAGCACTAACTCTTGTTTAATGAGTTATATTATCACATAATGTGGACATTTTTGGTTCCATTAATCTTAATCGCCGTAATACTAATAGGAACGCTTGTCATATTAGAAACATTCCCAATGTTAATAGCGTACTACGGAAATAAACTTTCTCCATTTATCAGAGATACATCTTCGAACCCTTTCATTGATCGTTGTATTAATGTCTCGCAATATGTCTTTTCTTAATATATTGTAACATTTTAATTTCAGACGGCTAATTTGAATAAAGAACCAATTGAATCGAATGACGACTGCAAAAAGTAGGCCAATCGCTCTGCACGGTTCAATTATAGTGTGTTAAAACGGCTATGAACCGATAATATATACACCGAAAAATACATGTCCTTTGCCTACATTTGACAAAAAAATCGAAATACCAACTGCAGAGAGATAAACGAAATGATGTTATATTAGTAAATAATTCGAAATATGAAGGTTGTATGTTCACAAGAAGTATTGCAATATTTCGTGTAAAAAGTATAACACTATTGTCTGGTGTCTTTTTCTGGTATTAACATACTGCAGGCATTGTAGCCTCGAATGTTTCATCACACTTTTATCTTATTTATTATATGTATTTATTAGATTGCAATTTCCATTCGTAACATTTTCAAATGTTTAACATTAACATGAAATACAATATGATGATTGAAAAAATTGTTATATTTCACAAAATAATAATTTGTCAACAAAAATGCGGCTGGTAAATATAGGTTAATTCGGTATTATTTGCCTTTATTTAAAAGCCTTAGTCGAATTCAATCTCTATTTATTTATTTTCATTTAACTCCGTTTCACATGACCTTGAAATGAAATATTTGCCTGTGAATTGATTAATTAAGACAATGACTACACAGTTGAGTGAATCAACTCAACTCTTATCTATTAACGGTCGGGATGTTATATTGACCGTCACGATGAACGATGTGAACGTCTATCTAGAAGTGTGACTGTGATTAATGTAAACTACACAGGTGTTGAGAACAAAACATAGGTAAACGTTGAAAAAATACAGTATTGACTTATAATACAAATTAGTACACTTTTAGTATCGTAGGTGAAGTTTTATCAGCCATGTTTCAAATTGTCTCTCAATTCAAGGACAACTAATAAGAAGATCAGTCACAATTCATTAATGTACTGACTGAAGTAATTGACAAGGTTAAAGTAATCGCTCTCATTCAATCAGGGTTAACATACTGACAGAGGATATTGACAACTTGTTTAATTCAATGAATATGTAAGTCAGGATTGCGTCCCGGAAGGCCCGCCCTTATGGTCCTCCCTGCCTATAAATATAGCGATGACTCTTGCAAAGGTTGTGTTGTTGTTCGCTGTTAGCATTGAGAGCCACGATCATGCTGAACAAGTAAGAATTATTGTTTGTACGCGATGAATATTTTGCTACTCTTGCGTTCGATTAATTTGTATTTTATTGTTATAGAATGGCATTCTAATAATGATTACGACAAATTCGATTTCGTTTGAAAAATAGTAAAGATCATGTTCTAATGGCAAAATATGCACTCACTTTGTTGTGCAGATTTTAGTTTATGATTCCGGATTCTGATATTTTTCCACACACAAAAAAAGATTTAGGTTGTTATAAAGTTTCCGCCATTTCATCACTTTGAGACAGGAAAGACACGATAGTGTTTCTAAAGTGCGTATAACATCATGAAGTAAATGATTTATTATTATTATTATTATTATTGTA
>VMBQ01001571.1:163891-174771 GCA_007657795.1 Dreissena rostriformis
AATTCGTCATGCTTCGTTAGCGTATCATTTAAGAAAAGTGTGTGTTTTATTTCAGTATTCCCGGTCCTACATCCACTTATTCCCGGATTCGTCAGCACAGCAAACCGGCGACTAGCTTTCAATGTTATATATTGTTTTCAAACATGAACAAATGTATAATACAATGAGAATTTGAGAGTGTGAATGTGTTGTGTATTGTCAGAAAAACGTAAAATGATGCCTTTAGTGACCATTTTTATACTCAATGTATATTAAGTAACGCATCAATTAGCCACGGATGTAAGACATTTAACAATTTGAGGCAATTAACTGAAGCACATGCAAGTTCACTGACGAATGAAATTTAAAAAATGAGGCAATTTTTCTAGATCAAAGTAATTATTTCAAAGACGAAAAAAATATTTTCATATCACGACCTCGACTTAAATCAATGTAATCATATCAAATACGATACAAGTTCGACTATTATAGGAATCGATTTATTAAAACAAAGTTATCATTTTAAACAATCAGTCCATATTTTTAAGCCAAAGAAATCGTTTCACAGATGTAAGAAATAGTATTTGTTATGTAGCTTTTATTCACCTCCATCCATCACAATTTGTATTGTAAGTTTACATTATAATTTGTTAGAATATGAAACAGCTCTTTTAACAATTGCTAAACATATTACTGATATTGCTANGGTCCATTGCTTCACTAGTAGAACTACCAGAATGACCGCTTGACCATTGTAACATCAATAGGACGACGTAATTATTGTATCACTAGTAGGAACATTTTACCATGGTCTTACTAGAAGAACTACCAGAATGACCGCTTGACCATTGTTACATCAATAGTATGACTTAAGTATTGTATCACTAGTTGGTCCATTGCTTCACTAGTAGAACTACCAGAATGACCGCTTGACCATTGTTACATCCATGTGCTATCAATAATATGTATCTGTATCTTCACGTTAGTGGGGTTAGTGAGGTCAAAGGTTTTTTACCTTTAACAGGCACTTTTTGAGTCATTGAATTTTACAGCCATAATATTGATTTTGGCTTGAGTAAAAAGGGCATGAACCTGATGACTGTGCCTATAGCCTGTATTAAACATGACTATATACAGCTTGAAGCTGTAACATTGAAGATATTATTCTTAAACTAACGGTTCTTAAATTATTATTTATTTAAAATGATATCATTTTTTTTAAGTAAATTGCTTATCCAAAGTTTTGACCAATATTGCTTGTTTTTTAAACAAAAGTCAGTGAGTTTAGATAAACATCAAATCAATTGAACATCATATCTAAAATTATCCCTTAACATGCAAATTATAATTTGAATCGCTTAAACGTTATCTCACTCTTATAATTATTAATTCATCAAATCGTGATAATTTAAAAAATAAAAAATATAATCATCTGATAAACAAAGTCCAAGTATGATCGTATAACCATTAAATCTCAATCATGCTTTTCTGAAAACGCAAACAATTGTATGATCAATTGACAAGCAAAGCATAAGTAAGATTACTTGCCCTCTTAACCAAAGATATTATAAATTGCCAATAAAGGTCCCATGGCCAGTATTAAATAAACCTTACAAGAAGGAACTTGTCTCACCAATACGAACGCGAGGCCAGTATGACAATCCGACTAAAATTTTGCGCGTTGTATCATAAGGACAAATCACTTTACCGTTGATTCAAAAATATGACCACATTGGTATTGTGTCAATAGCATAGACACATTTTTCATTGTTTAATGAGAATGATGACATTTTTAAATTATTCAGATGGCAAGAAATATGTTTTAAGTAACTACCGCATTTAACATTTAACCATTTACAAAGCAACGATTCATAAAGCTGTGGTCACCGTTTTCAAACGATCCATGCAGTATTTGGTGTGTTATTACAAATACTAATACAGCAAATAATCTGATGAAAACGCCTTGCGGTGAGCAATGTAGAATGCACCATTTTATACAATTAATGTCCGCACTAGTGGATGTAATGAGTCATTTTCTCATTGTGTGCTGCTGCTTAATTTCATTGATTGGAAAATATCGTCATAACATTTGGCATTAAAGGGCGAATGCAATGCGCATTACACTAGTTCCACATATTATGTGCAACATCAGTTCTTGTGAAGTGTATAATACAAGTATTGTTGATGTCAACGATCTTACATACAGTGTCAGCCGGTTTGAACTTTGAACCGGTTTGAACTTTAAACAGTCTAGTATAATTGTTTGTCTTTAGGCGATTAAAAAATAGATACGTCTTACTAGTCGCACCTTTGGGTTCAATAGGTGTTTCCGTTTTTGAAGATGTTTACAGAATGAATCATTCGAAATATACCTGGACAGTCACAATTCATTAATGTACTGACTGAAGTAATTGACAAGGTTAAAGTAATCGCTCTCATTCAACCAGGGTTAACATACTGACAGAGGATATTGACAACTTGTTTAATTCAATGAATATGTAAGTCAGGATTGCGTCCCGGAAGGCCCGCCCTTATGGTCCTCCCTGCCTATAAATATAGCGATGACTCTTGCAAAGGTTATCTTGTTGTTCGCTGTAGGCATTGAGAGCCACGATCATGCTGAACAAGTAAGAATTATTGTTTGTACGCGATGAATATTTTGCTACTCTTGCGTTCGATTAATTTGTATTTTATTGTTATAGAATGGCATTCTAATAATGATTACGACAAATTCGATTTCGTTTGGAAAATAGTAAAGAACATGTTCTAATGGCAAAATATGCACTCACTTTGTTGTGCATTTTTTAGTTTATGATGCCGGATTCTGATATTTTTCCACACACAAAAAAAGATTTAGGTTGTTATAAAGTTTCCGCCATTTCATCACTTTGAGACAGGAAAGACACGATAGTGTTTCTAAAGTGCGTATAACATCATGAAGTAAATGATTTATTATTATTATTATTATTATTGTATTATTGAAAAGTATCATTGCGATTACGTTTATTTACACGTGTGTGCTTATATATGATCATATCTGTCACAGTGTCTATTGGATTACCACAAAATAATGTGACGTTTTTAGAAATAATTTTGTATTTCCTCGTTTTTAAGTTTCTAATCATTGTTTTCATCTGTCTTGTATAAGCCACATAAAAACACAGTAAAACTCTAGTTGCATCAACAAGAGATCATTTTAATCAACACTACAAGGTTTTGTATTTAAGGCAAGTGACGTGTCTTACATAATCGCACTTTTTATGATGGCGCTATTTTCTGTCCTGGTTATGTTTACATTTTCGCTATTTTAATATTGTGTCGCCTATTGAATTATTGATATCTTATTTCAAGTACTCTCTTTTTACTAGAGTTCTGTTGTTGTTGGCCTTGTTGCCGTTGTGTTTCGCACTCGACCTGGTGAGATTCAAGCAGACACCGGCGCCCATGCCGAACTTCGATAAAGAAAAGGTACTCCTTGATTTGTCTTCACATGAAAAATATCATAATATCAATTATGTTAAAATATGTTTCAATTCAATAATTTTACGGAACATTGACTTACTGTTTCATACAATAACGATTAAAACTTAACAATATGCATATTGGATATAATGAAAAATATACCCTTTTCACATTCCCGATATCGCGTTCTGTAGGAGTAGCTCACTTGATAAAACTAATCGACAGCGCGTCTTACGATTTGGAATCTGGGATTATAGTAGCATTTTAATTATTCAGTGGATAAAATGTTCAATACAATTATAAATCGTTTTTAAATTGGTCGTTAGGCGCTTCACAGTTGAAGTAGCCTTATTTTGTTTATATGAATTTATTTGGATATGTTTCCAATTTTAAGTAGATAGCACAACATATATTTAACGATATTTTATCCTTTTTTTGATAACGCAGTTGTGATGGACGTCATGATAAATTTTAAATTGGTACACACTATCTCGCGTTTTACCTCCGATCTTGTGCATTTAGTTTTTTCTCAAATATTTCACCGTTGGCTAATACTGAGAGTTGACGCGATTTTGTTCAGTTGACTACGCGCGAATGGAATCTTTTCAAATATCAAAACTCGTCCCGAGGCCGAAATAATCATATTGGCCCGGGCAATACCAATAACGGCCCGCTACTGACGTCAATGTGCTACTATTTAGAGTAACGATATCATTTTTGTTATTCCTCATAAAAGCCAGTTCCTTAAAAACTAGATACAAGTAACAGACAAGAAACAAGCGAACAATATGTGCTGTATATCAAAATAGAGTTCTTTTACTTTAACATCAAACATTAATATGTGGGCATTTTTTAAATAACTTCTAGATTGTTAATTTTACTCCATGTATTGTTTTCTGTTATTTACCGTTTACTTATTCACGTTTGTAAGAATGTTTGATATACAGTGGCTCGGTCGTTGGTTCTTCCAAGCCCGTCGGCCTCCGTGCAGCTGGTCGGGCTCCTATAACTTCGCGGACTTCGAACAACACCTCACCATGAAGGACAACATCATCTTCGCGGAGGAATCATGGAGGTGAGACTTATGTCCCTTTGAGTCTCGCTCTATGAAAAGAGGGTTTAATGCATACATGTGCGTTAAGTGTCGTCCCAGATTAGCCTGTGCAGTCCGCCAAGGGACGACACTTTCCGCATTAACTAAATTTTCGTCAAGAAGAGTCTTCCTTCGAACGAAAAAAGTTAAAATGTTGCAGTTTTGTTGGTTGTAGAAAACACATAATCCATTCCGAATGATAAAAACAGTATGTCAATACAGCCCTATATTACTCCTAACAGTATATTAGAACAGCAGAACACAAACACAATAAAGTTTATTGAACTCTTACAGAATTAAAATGAAAAAAGGGTACAATATATATCCATTTTTGTTTTTAAAGCTTTTAAATTGAGAGCTGATTTCAATTATCAATAGTTTCTCTCCATGTACGTTTACAATGTATTTATGTACTTAATATAAAAATACAAAATACGATAAACTGTATACACATTTGTTGTATTAAGATGATTTTGATCTAGGTTCTGTTAAACATTCTGTATGGCATTGACCATCTGTGAATATATTGTGTTTTAATATGTGTGTACTCATGGGCTTAAAGCCTAATGTATGTTGAAATAAACTCTAAACTCTGTAATATCCATAACTGATTATTTTCAGGAACGTGCTCTGTGTGACAGCTGTCACCAGATTCATCTGTTCCAAGACAGCCGCTGGGGCCTTTGTCGTTCAGGATCCAATCGGTGAATATTGTTCCCTTTTACATTTGAGCCTCGCTCTGGGAAAACGGGGTCTAATGCACGAGCGTTAAGTGTTGTCCCAGATTAAACTGTCCGCACAGGCAAATCAGGAACGACACTTTCCGCCAAAAAATGATTTTCGCTGAGATGAGACTTCCTTTGAACGAAAAATACCATAAAAGAGGAAAATGTCGTTCTAATATTAATTCTTATATTTTTATATTTGGCAAATCTCGAAACGCACATACATATCTAAAAATTAAAGCCTTAACTGTTTACACAATTGAATGAATACATTGCTATGAAATATCAAAGTTTGCTTTTTATTTGTTTAATATGTTTTGTGTAAGGTTATTGTGTCCCATTTGTTGTTAAGTCACTTCAGGGTTATATATTGAGATTTGCCTTGTACCAAGTGTGATTGCATATTGATAAAATTGTGTTCGGTATCTTCAAATAATCGGACACAGACACTGTTAGATAAGTGTATGTCATGCATTTTGTTAGATGTAAGTTCTGTATAAAAATCTCGTAAATAAAGGCTAGCTAGAGGACNTATTACATCAATAGTATGACTTCATTATTGTATCACTAGTTGGTCCATTGCTTCACTACTAGAACTACAAGAATGACCACTTGACCATTATTACATCAATAGTATGACTTCATTATTGTATCACTAGTTGGTCCATTGCTTCACTACTAGAACTACAAGAATGACCACTTGACCATTATTACATCAATAGTATGACTTCATTATTGTATCACTAGTTGGTCCATTGCTTCACTACTAGAACTACAAGAATGACCACTTGACCATTATTACATCAATAGTATGACTTCATTATTGTATCACTAGTTGGTCCATTGCTTCACTACTAGAACTACAAGAATGACCACTTGACCATTATTACATCAATAGTATGACTTCATTATTGTATCACTAGTTGGTCCATTGCTTCACTACTAGAACTACAAGAATGACCACTTGACCATTATTACATCAATAGTATGACTTCATTATTGTATCACTAGTTGGTCCATTGCTTCACTACTAGAACTACAAGAATGACCACTTGACCATTATTACATCAATAGTATGACTTCATTATTGTATCACTAGTTGGTCCATTGCTTCACTACTAGAACTACAAGAATGACCACTTGACCATTATTACATCAATAGTATGACTTCATTATTGTATCACTAGTTGGTCCATTGCTTCACTACTAGAACTACAAGAATGACCACTTGACCATTATTACATCAATAGTATGACTTCATTATTGTATCACTAGTTGGTCCATTGCTTCACTACTAGAACTACAAGAATGACCACTTGACCATTATTACATCAATAGTATGACTTCATTATTGTATCACTAGTTGGTCCATTGCTTCACTACTAGAACTACAAGAATGACCACTTGACCATTATTACATCAATAGTATGACTTCATTATTGTATCACTAGTTGGTCCATTGCTTCACTACTAGAACTACAAGAATGACCACTTGACCATTATTACATCAATAGTATGACTTCATTATTGTATCACTAGTTGGTCCATTGCTTCACTACTAGAACTACAAGAATGACCACTTGACCATTATTACATCAATAGTATGACTTCATTATTGTATCACTAGTTGGTCCATTGCTTCACTACTAGAACTACAAGAATGACCACTTGACCATTATTACATCAATAGTATGACTTCATTATTGTATCACTAGTTGGTCCATTGCTTCACTACTAGAACTACAAGAATGACCACTTGACCATTATTACATCAATAGTATGACTTCATTATTGTATCACTAGTTGGTCCATTGCTTCACTACTAGAACTACAAGAATGACCACTTGACCATTATTACATCAATAGTATGACTTCATTATTGTATCACTAGTTGGTCCATTGCTTCACTACTAGAACTACAAGAATGACCACTTGACCATTATTACATCAATAGTATGACTTCATTATTGTATCACTAGTTGGTCCATTGCTTCACTACTAGAACTACAAGAATGACCACTTGACCATTATTACATCAATAGTATGACTTCATTATTGTATCACTAGTTGGTCCATTGCTTCACTACTAGAACTACAAGAATGACCACTTGACCATTATTACATCAATAGTATGACTTCATTATTGTATCACTAGTTGGTCCATTGCTTCACTACTAGAACTACAAGAATGACCACTTGACCATTATTACATCAATAGTATGACTTCATTATTGTATCACTAGTTGGTCCATTGCTTCACTACTAGAACTACAAGAATGACCACTTGACCATTATTACATCAATAGTATGACTTCATTATTGTATCACTAGTTGGTCCATTGCTTCACTACTAGAACTACAAGAATGACCACTTGACCATTATTACATCAATAGTATGACTTCATTATTGTATCACTAGTTGGTCCATTGCTTCACTACTAGAACTACAAGAATGACCACTTGACCATTATTACATCAATAGTATGACTTCATTATTGTATCACTAGTTGGTCCATTGCTTCACTACTAGAACTACAAGAATGACCACTTGACCATTATTACATCAATAGTATGACTTCATTATTGTATCACTAGTTGGTCCATTGCTTCACTACTAGAACTACAAGAATGACCACTTGACCATTATTACATCAATAGTATGACTTCATTATTGTATCACTAGTTGGTCCATTGCTTCACTACTAGAACTACAAGAATGACCACTTGACCATTATTACATCAATAGTATGACTTCATTATTGTATCACTAGTTGGTCCATTGCTTCACTACTAGAACTACAAGAATGACCACTTGACCATTATTACATCAATAGTATGACTTCATTATTGTATCACTAGTTGGTCCATTGCTTCACTACTAGAACTACAAGAATGACCACTTGACCATTATTACATCAATAGTATGACTTCATTATTGTATCACTAGTTGGTCCATTGCTTCACTACTAGAACTACAAGAATGACCACTTGACCATTATTACATCAATAGTATGACTTCATTATTGTATCACTAGTTGGTCCATTGCTTCACTACTAGAACTACAAGAATGACCACTTGACCATTATTACATCAATAGTATGACTTCATTATTGTATCACTAGTTGGTCCATTGCTTCACTACTAGAACTACAAGAATGACCACTTGACCATTATTACATCAATAGTATGACTTCATTATTGTATCACTAGTTGGTCCATTGCTTCACTACTAGAACTACAAGAATGACCACTTGACCATTATTACATCAATAGTATGACTTCATTATTGTATCACTAGTTGGTCCATTGCTTCACTACTAGAACTACAAGAATGACCACTTGACCATTATTACATCAATAGTATGACTTCATTATTGTATCACTAGTTGGTCCATTGCTTCACTACTAGAACTACAAGAATGACCACTTGACCATTATTACATCAATAGTATGACTTCATTATTGTATCACTAGTTGGTCCATTGCTTCACTACTAGAACTACAAGAATGACCACTTGACCATTATTACATCAATAGTATGACTTCATTATTGTATCACTAGTTGGTCCATTGCTTCACTACTAGAACTACAAGAATGACCACTTGACCATTATTACATCAATAGTATGACTTCATTATTGTATCACTAGTTGGTCCATTGCTTCACTACTAGAACTACAAGAATGACCACTTGACCATTATTACATCAATAGTATGACTTCATTATTGTATCACTAGTTGGTCCATTGCTTCACTACTAGAACTACAAGAATGACCACTTGACCATTATTACATCAATAGTATGACTTCATTATTGTATCACTAGTTGGTCCATTGCTTCACTACTAGAACTACAAGAATGACCACTTGACCATTATTACATCAATAGTATGACTTCATTATTGTATCACTAGTTGGTCCATTGCTTCACTACTAGAACTACAAGAATGACCACTTGACCATTATTACATCAATAGTATGACTTCATTATTGTATCACTAGTTGGTCCATTGCTTCACTACTAGAACTACAAGAATGACCACTTGACCATTATTACATCAATAGTATGACTTCATTATTGTATCACTAGTTGGTCCATTGCTTCACTACTAGAACTACAAGAATGACCACTTGACCATTATTACATCAATAGTATGACTTCATTATTGTATCACTAGTTGGTCCATTGCTTCACTACTAGAACTACAAGAATGACCACTTGACCATTATTACATCAATAGTATGACTTCATTATTGTATCACTAGTTGGTCCATTGCTTCACTACTAGAACTACAAGAATGACCACTTGACCATTATTACATCAATAGTATGACTTCATTATTGTATCACTAGTTGGTCCATTGCTTCACTACTAGAACTACAAGAATGACCACTTGACCATTATTACATCAATAGTATGACTTCATTATTGTATCACTAGTTGGTCCATTGCTTCACTACTAGAACTACAAGAATGACCACTTGACCATTATTACATCAATAGTATGACTTCATTATTGTATCACTAGTTGGTCCATTGCTTCACTACTAGAACTACAAGAATGACCACTTGACCATTATTACATCAATAGTATGACTTCATTATTGTATCACTAGTTGGTCCATTGCTTCACTACTAGAACTACAAGAATGACCACTTGACCATTATTACATCAATAGTATGACTTCATTATTGTATCACTAGTTGGTCCATTGCTTCACTACTAGAACTACAAGAATGACCACTTGACCATTATTACATCAATAGTATGACTTCATTATTGTATCACTAGTTGGTCCATTGCTTCACTACTAGAACTACAAGAATGACCACTTGACCATTATTACATCAATAGTATGACTTCATTATTGTATCACTAGTTGGTCCATTGCTTCACTACTAGAACTACAAGAATGACCACTTGACCATTATTACATCAATAGTATGACTTCATTATTGTATCACTAGTTGGTCCATTGCTTCACTACTAGAACTACCAGAATGACCGCTTGACCATTATTACATCAATAGTATGACTTAATTATTGTATCACTAGTTGGTCCATTGCTTCACTACTAGAACTACAAGAATGACCACTTGGCCATTATTACATCAATAGTATGACTTAATTATTGTATCACTAGTTGGTCCATTGCTTCACTACTAGACCTCCTAGAATGACCGCTTGACCATTATAACATCAATAGTATGACTTCATTATTGTATAACTAGTTGGTCCACGGCTTCACTACTAGAACTACAAGAATGCCCACTTGACCATTATTACATCGATAGTAGGACTTAATTATTGTATCACTAGTTGGTCCACGGCTTCACTACTAGAACTACCAGAATGACCACTTGACCATTATTACATCAATTGTGTGACTTAATTATTGTATCACTAGTTGGTCCACGGCTTCACTACTAGAACTACAAGAGTGACCACTTGACCATTATTACATCAATAGGACGACTTCATTATTGTATCACTAGTTGGTCCACGGCATCACTACTAGAACTACAAGAATGACCACTTGACCTTTATTACATCAATAGGACGACTTCATTATTGTATCACAAGTAGGACAATGGTTTAACTAGTAGAACTACCAGAA
>VMBQ01001572.1:0-32438 GCA_007657795.1 Dreissena rostriformis
CCATAAATCCATTCGCTGGTCCAACTAAGGCAAGTATGAGTACGTAGTTCGAAAACTGCATTGCCTCTGAATTATAATTTGGAACGAAATAAAAAAAAATGTAGAACGCATATTCTGTAAATTGATGTTTTATGTTATCGTGTTATCTATCTTATCGGTTTGAAGATACTAGAAGCTTAAACCCAAACAAGCACGTTTCCATCTGTCTCAGCGAAGAGTTTTTGGGTGTAACTACATTCACTCACAACACATCAACACATTGATCGTACTTGTTTTGAAAAGAAAAGATATAGACATGTAATATAATTAGAATGAACACATGTAATAAACATATTCATAAATACAATACCTGATAAAAACGTAAATAAAGCAAACATGAATGCACCATTCTCTTCATTTATTCTCCTGAATCTTCTCCTGAATGAATCATAACATAAGGTAATCATGCCGCCGATGAAAAGTAACGGAAGTTGTGTGATGCTGTTCCACCGTATATATGTCACAACGGAAGAGTATTCTAGAAATAAAACAAACTTTGTCAGTGCACAGTTTATATGTTGTTTTTAATCATTTCATGGTCGTGTAACCCAAAGATAATTGTAATTAAAATGATGTTATTTTATATACATATTTACTAGCATGTGTTAAGTGTTTAAACCTTTTCTAAGTAATGCCATAATTAAGAAAAACAAAAAAGATATTTTGAAATTATGTCATGAGTCACTCGAAAAGTATTATTCCTAGAGTGATGGAACTTCGCAAACGTACTCATCAATATGTGGACTTATATTTCTGATTCATTTTATTTTAGAAATATATATTTAAAACCTCTATAACGCTCAAAATCAACGGGAATTTCGTTCAATATTTCGTAAAATAAAGTTAATACATAAATAATCAGTGTTCCTTATAGCAAAAGCCAAAATGTCAACACTAGATGTGGTCTGGTAACATAGATTTAACACGATACAAAATGCTCAGTTTTGTTTGTTTGTGGTACAATATATTCAACACATGTTCCTGTCCCATTTAAGTGTTTGCGTGTCGTATGAATAGATATCGTTGCAGGAAATTAAAATGGGATTTATTGTGCCACACAAAAATAAAAAAGAGCATTTTCACTGTGGATGAACTACAACTGTCACGTGACTCCAAAAGTCAACGTCAGTAGGCGTTTTACGAAGGATAACAGCCGCACCAGGTAGTTTTTTTGTCAATATCTTTGCTGATCATCCTCTGGCTTTCATACGACCTAGTGCGGGCAATAAGGCATGCATAAAGCTTGTGTCGAAGTGTTCTCGAAAACCAAAGCAACACACACAACGCGTGATATACCGATCGCAAGATTTATGCATGCCTTATTGCCCGCACTAGGTCGCATGAAAGCCAGAGGAGGATCAGCAAAGGTATTGACAAAAAACCTTTCTGGTGCGGTTGTTATCCTTCGTTAAACGCCTACTTACGTTGACTTTTGGGGTCACGTGACAGTTTTTGTTCATTCGCAGTGATTGTATATCTTGTTAAATCTATGTTACCAGAAAACATCTAGCGTTGACGTTTTGGCTGTTGCTATAAGGAACACGAAATTTCTGTTTATTTTCCGTTTATTTTGAGCGTTATAGGGGCTTTAAGAAAGAAAAATCAACTAACACATGGGATCACAGGTGTTTTAAGACTATTTTGCACTTAAATGACACGAATCTTGACAAGTTTGACATTAATTGTCACATTTAACTGGCTAAAAGGTCTATATCACAAAGAGTATGTTAACAAAGAAAAGAAAAGAAATATACACGAAGTTTATTTTGATTTTATTCGTAAGGAAGGCGTTTATAGCGCCATGTCAAATAATAATGATGAGCTTTCTCATTAAATTCCATGAACTCGACACATGTTAGTAATAAATGCATGACTTTTTTTATGGTTTTACAAATTTAGAAAAAAAGTACTTGGAAAACAAAATCAAATATTTAGTTTTTAAGATGGGTTAAATGAAGAAGAGACACACAATTACTTAATATAGTAAAATAATTAAAAACAAAAATAGTTGTATACGTACCCATTGTCATTACTGAGCATTTTTTTATAAACTGTATGTCGCATATTTTTACACTGCCGTTGAACGATGCACATTTGTAAGAATCATCATCGAAAGATTCCCCCCAACAATTGTTATCTATTACAATCGGCCTTACACACATAACAATTAAGTATATGGTTAAAAAAATTTCGACGCACATTTTTTTTATAGAGAATGATAGTGTTCGTATTATATTGTAACACTCTACTGCGTTTTCATTAACACGCTGCTATATACATAACGAGATTCACAGTGAGAGAGCATTGAAGCGGATAGAGGATGTACATAAAAGGTGGTGTGCAATAATTGATAAGTTGCGTAAACAAGGCCGTAGCCAAGACATATATTGATTCGTTACAAAAACGAAATGATATTTTTAAGATTATGACAATGAGACCGCAATTTATTAAGTGCATCGACCGACAAGGTTATGCTTTGTGTGTTGTATACGTGAATATATTTACTAAACGTTTGGATAAATATCGTATCGTATAGAGATGGATCGCTTGCCTTAAATGAAAGACTACCTTGGGTTAACAAGAATGTTTGATGTGATAATGTTCCTGAAGATTCTTGTTTTCCTAAACGGTTTTTAAATATATTAAAATGGCTGTAGTGGGACATGTCGCTGTCAAGAAATGTAATATCATGACGTCACAATAATTAATAATTCCACAAAATTTGAGCTCGTCATCGATAGCGATAGGTTTTATTTACTATATTCAGAAACAAGAAAAATATTCATGGTTATAATTAAGCACGTGTCACATTTTTTTTAACAGCTGAACCTTTGTTGTCAATTTTATTTACACGTCGCTTGGTATGGAATATAGTATTCACGGTTTGTATGCAGACATGAATGTATGATGAAACTTAAACCTCCATTTCACCACACTTGACTTGCCATATGTGACTGCCTGCATACCGAAGTGTTGTAAACAACATTCCCATTCTACTCATGTAGCGTTGGGGGAATTCCCTTATAACTTCGATGAATCTCAATGAGTTGTTATGCATGTTTATACGACGTACGGCGCAGTCTAGTTTCACGTAAATGTGATGTTACTCTAACAACGGTTGCGTAATAGGTGTATGATTTTCGGATATGTATTCGAATTAAAACGGGATGGAATTTAATAATGGGGGGGGGGGGAAAAGANAGTCGATATATCTATAATTGAAGATATGTGTTTCGTATGTCTGACTTGTTTGAAACGGATAGCTTTTCGTGTCAAGGGGCATATTGTTTTTCTATCATCGTATGAGTCGGTTTTTCTATCATTGTATGAGTTTTGTTCTGGGAGACTGGGCTAAATGCATGTGCGTAAAGTGCCGTTCCAGATTAGCCTGTGCAGTCCACACAAAACCGATCAAAATCTGTTTAGCGATCACCATGAATACTAAAAAGACTCTAACGCAGTTTCTATAACCAGAAACTCACGTGTAAATGCTGATGAATATGTCTATACATAATCATGTTATCATTGTAATACAACNAATAGCTCATAATTTTTTTTCAAAAAATAGATGAGCTAAAAATTGGTAGATTATGTAATTTTATCATTTAAAATAGCACCCTTTTAAACATTTTTAATTGTTTTAATGGTTAAATGTAAAAAAACATAATTATATTCTAAACCATAAAATCTTCAAGGCCAACATAATACCACAAACAATTATATTAAGTTGGGCAAACATTAGAATTTTGTTTATTTTTCCAGTAAGTGGTATTACATTTTCATATGTTTTGTGTCTTCTTTTTTAAGCAGAAATTCAGATATTTATAATAAACTCATTTTAATTTGAGCTGGTCTATCCAAAAGCTGGGCTTCATTCATGTGCGTAAAGTATCATCCCAGATTAGCCTGTGCAGTCCCCACAGGCTTATCAGGGATGACACTTCCAGCTTTTATGGAAATTTTCAGTTAAAGGAAGTCTCTTCAACAAAAATGCGGTCCAACTTTAAGTGTTGTCACTCATAATAAGCATGTGAGGACTGCACATAAACATCCGTTTTCCCAGAGACCAGCTAATTGATAAGAAATGTAATTAAGGAAATTAGGTGTAAACACACCTGCTTATGACAGATAGATATAAATATTCCCTCGGGCACCAAATAGCGATCATCAACGTCAATGTTATTAATAAACACAGAATAAATTCATTTTGAGTTTAATTGAGCCTCGGTCTGGAAAAACTCGACTTAATGCATGTGTGTAAAGTGTCATCCAAATAAAGGCTTATCAGGGATGACACTTTCCGCTTTTATGGAAAAAAAGTTGTTCAAAGGAAGTCTCTTTTTACTAAAAATCCACTTAAAGCGGAAAGTGTCGTCCCTGATTAGCCTGTGCAGACTGCACAGGCAAAACTTTGATTGACGCTTTATGCACAGGCATTAAGCCTAGTTTTCCCAGAACTCAGGCTCAATTATTCCTTTTTATTGGCTTCTAGATAAAGTTTGGAGTCTGTGTCCAGGTAGAACCAGTGCTTGAACACTTGTCTTACAGATATCACTTTAACTCTCAACTTGCATGGAGCTTTAACTCTTTCAGTGCTCGAACCAAATTTTAGAAATTCAGCAGACGACATTTTAGCAGATTACAAATTTCCCAGCATGCAAAGGGTTAACTTTGATGTCACAAATAAAAGATCAACACAGATAATAGTATAGACCCCATGAATCCTGCTAGAACATGCAGTTTAATGTCACTTATAACTCTAGGACTGACCCCTGGTTATATGGGTTGCCTGAAGTAATCAGCAGCAGAAATTATCACAAAACTTAAGCTTTACTTGACCTTAGGTAACAATACTGATGGTGCTTTGAGAATCAGTTTGTAATCAGAAATTTAAATACATTTTTCTCCTCCTCTCAAATAGCTTTTCTTTATAAATATTAGTTTCCACAGGTATTCTAACAAATTGAATATGTGTGTTTTGTCCCAAACTGTTATTTATAATATCTTGTTTCAGGTCGTAAATAAATCTTAACTTCATAAAGGTGCCTTCCAGCAAAGTAAATAAATATCACCACCCATAAAAATGATGAAAACAGCATCAGCTGTTACCTATGTAACATACTGTGTAACTATAAAATTCCGGATCTGTATTATTAAACAATTCATTTTTTCCCTATTGTTCAACAATTCGTTTTTTCCATATGGTTCAACAACTATTATGTACATTGTCGAAAGGCTGTCCAACAATATCTAACAAATACACATGAAGTGAAACTTAGTACAGCTGCACCAGCAGAAGGGAAAAATTGAGCCTTATTCTGGGAAAACTGGGCTTAATGCATGTGCGCAAAGTTTTTGTCCCAGATCAGCCTGTACAGTGCACGCAGGCTAATCAGTGGGAGAACACTTTCCACATTAAGTGGATTTTTTTTGCTGAACAAAAAATACCAAACAGAAAGAAAGTGTTTCCCAGATTAGCCTGTGTGGTCTGCACAGGCTAATCTAGGATGACACTTTACCCACGTGCATTAAGCCCACATGAAAAGACACACACCTACATAACACACAAATGTGAAAAAAACCTTGGTCACCTCCTTGAAATGGTCAATGCAAAAGCACTGAGGTTTAAACCAGTTTTAAGGGGCTCCAAACCTTTACCACATTTGACCCAGAATTAACAAATCATTTACCATATAAGAGTACATAACAATTAACCTCATAGCATCACAATTTAAAGTAAATAGCAATAAAAGAGAATGTTTTCAATCAAATTCTGATTTAACTACTCAATGTTCATATACAGACCAGAGCATCAGAACCGCAACTTTGTAAGGCATGATGAAATGAAACCAAAAATGAGTATTAAATGACATCTCATATATATTAAAAAGATTTACTCTACCACTGACACTCAGCAGCCTCTGAAGACTGGAAATTGATGACATGTAAGGGGAATACTACTGCATTCACACAGGTCAAACCAAACTGTTGTAGTAATAAAATCTAAAGGAGTATCAACTACATCTCGTCTTTATTAAAAAGATATTAACTCTACCGCTTACAACCTCTGAAGACTAGAAATAGGACAACATTGATGACATGTACGGAAATACAAACTACTGCATCCACACAGCACAGTTCAAACTGTGTGGTAATAAAATCTAACGGAGTATAAACTACATCTGGTCTGTATTAACCCTTTGAGCGCTGGAACCGGATTTTGAAGGCCTTTGCAAACAGTTTGGATCCAGATGAGACCCCACAGAACATGGCGTCTCATCAGGATCCAAACTGTTTGCTTTTCTGATAGTATTCTTTGAAAAAAATTGAAGAAAATGCTAATTTTAGAAATTTAGCAGACAACATTTTAGCAGACGACAAATTTCCCAGCATGCAAAGGGTTAAAAAGATTTACTCCCTCTGACAGCCTCTGAAGACTGGATATAGGACAACATTGATGACATGTACGGGATACCAACTACTACATCCACCCAGCACAATTTAAACTGTTGTAGTAATAAAATCAAAACAAAACAAGTCCTTACAAGCCCTAGTTATGGATGGCACTCCTTTGAACTTAATGTGCATATTTAACCCCTGCGAAAATTTGTTCTAGAAATTGGAACGGTTCTGGAATTGTTCTAGAACAGACCTTCAGAACTGTTTAAGAACAATTATTCTAGAAATTATTCTCATTTAACGTTCAACAACTGTTCTTAAATCATTCGAGAACATTTGTAGGATGATTCCAGAACACTTCTAGTCATTTGTTTAAGTACAATTCTAAAAAATTTATAGAACAGTTATAAAACGTTTTGCAGGGGAACATATGAGCTTTGCTCTGGGTAAACGGGTCTTAATGCATGTGCAATAGTTAACCCTTTGCATGCTGGGAAATTTGTCATCTGCTTAAATGTCGTCTGCTAAATCTCTAAAATAAGCATTTTTTTTTATTATTTTCAAAGAATACTATCAGAATAGCAAACAGTTTGGATCCTGATGAGACGCCACGTTCTGTGGCGTCTCATCTGGATCCAAACTGTTTGCAAAGGCCTTCAAAATTCGGTTCCCGCACTGAGAGGGTTAAGTGTGGTCCCAGAAAAGCCTGTGCAGTCAGCTCAGACTAATCTGTGACGATACTTTCTGTGCAGGATATTCTTTGCGAAGAGACTACATTTAAACGAAAAATTCCATAAAAGCGGAAAGTGTCTTTCCTTAAAAACGACCGTACAAGTTTCCAAGAGTAGCTATAACAAAGACAATAATTACTAAATGCCTTAATTCTTAAGGATGTCTGTATATCGAGTGTTTAGCATGAAACAGTTGTTTCTGCAGCACATTTCTATGTATTATATAATAGTTTTGCTCTAAACCCTTGAAACATCATGTGATTTAAATCTCAGCATAATTATTAACAATTTTTCAACAATTTAACTTTAAAATAAATCTTTTCCTCCCTCCCTCCAAAAGATATAAACGAAAACAAAAAACATTATGATCTGCATTGTTATAACATAAAAACCCAGGTGTCTCATCAATAGTTTACACGACAGGAAATGATATTGAATTTCTGAAGCTATTAAGCTCTTTTGTTTCTTTTATTGATAGGGCACTTCAAGTGGCTAGGAGACACTCAATCAATAATGAGTGCATTGTAACCACAAGATGAGTATAAGATAGGGTTGCTGATATCTTTACATCTGGTCTGTGGGAAATAGATAGAGTCAGCAATATTTTTGTGTAATTTCTTAATATCAATCTTTTAAAATACATTAAAAGAAACAGGATATGCATCTTCATTATTAAAACAATGTTAGGGGCATTATATAAGACATTAAATTTAAAATGAACATTTCAAAACATTAAATTTTTTATAATAACATTTGCGTATGGATGAACATTTATAACTTTGATGCATGTTGTCTTCTTCACTTTCTATATATAGCCTATATATCTTGAATTTTGATATATATTTGCTTGTTTATTGTTAAAACATCTCAATCAGTAACGTTTTATACTATTTTGTATATTTAAAGATTTTTTTATACTTTAAACTGTTTATTCCTGACAAAATTATTTGTACAGAAATAACATGAACAAAAAATGTATGCACATTAATTATGACTTAGGTAGCTCACTTTCACTTATTAAATGTCTTTATTTTCTAAATGAGTCTAATACTTTAAATCCCTGTGTCCATTTCATTCTTGGATTAATTGAGTTCCATGTGTCATACAAATGGAACTTGGCTTTATAATATTGACATTTTGCATTAGTTAATCATTTATTAAAACAAACCTGCCATGGAATAAAAGTGTGCTATATATTTGACTTAAATTCTGTGATCCCAAGTACAAATATTTACACTTGATATGATGGTATGTTTATGTGCTGAATATTCATAATAAAACCTCTCAAACTGTGATTCATATTTTTAAGACCCCCTCCCCCTCACACACCGTGACCCCACCACTCCAAAAAGCGAATTCATTTTTAACCCTTTGCATGCTGGGAAATTTGTCGTCTGCTAAAATGTTGTCTGCTAAATTTCTAAAATTAGCATTTTCTTCGATTTTTTTCAAAAAATACTATCAGAATAGCAAACAGTTTGGATCCTGATGAGACGCCACGTTTTGTGGCGTCTCATCTGGATCCAAACTGTTTGCAAAGGCCTTCAAAATCCGGTTCCAGTGCTCAAAGGGTTAAGCAATGATTCATACCTAGTTCGAGGAGTACTACATTTGGCACCATATGTTTATTTCAAAGCGTTCATTGTGACAGTGAATAACAAGAGCACCGCCTAGCGGGTGCAGACCGCTCATCTATTTGTCAAAGTATGAATCAAATCTGATCATAAATAAAGAAGTTATGGCAATTTTAGCAAAATTGTTGGGGTGTGGTCATTTATTACATTATCTTTCAAAAATGAAAACAAAACAAAAAAATGGGGGGGGGGATTCTTGGGTGAGCAATAGCTTTGATACTTTAGGAATAAAGTGGACCTAAACACAAAACTTAACCAAATTTTCGATTTTCTAAGTATAATAAGGGCACAAAATTCTGTCAAAATGCCAGCCAGAGTTATCTAACTTTGCCTGCCCAGTGCCCTCATGATAGTAAGTAAGTGTACCAAGTTTGAATGCAATAGCTTTGATACTTAATAATGATAACCAAACTTGCATAAAGGACTGATTTTTCATTTGCGAATGAGCTTAAATGACTTTGTAAAGTAAAACGAATATAACAAACAAAGTTTTTATTAAGAAATATTTTCTGTTTATATATATTGGCAAAAACATGCAAACTGGAGATCTGAGTCACTTGACTAGCATGATGAAACAATGCGGTGTTTTTTGTTTGTTTTTTGTCAGAATTTCAAAAAAAGACAACAAATAAGAATCTTCAACAAAAAGGCTCAATTCATTTATTTACATTGAACTATGATCTATCTAGCACAAAATTCATTATTATAATGCTTTTTCTGGTAATCTGGGTTAATTGCATGTGCGTAAAGTGCTGAGTCAACACAGCCTAATCAGGGACGACACTCTCCACCTACACTGGATTTTCCTTTATAAGAGACTTTAACTTTTAACGAAAAACTCCATAAAAGCGGAAAGTGTTGTCCCTGATTAGCCTAGGTGGACTGCACAGGCTAATCTGAGATGGCACTTTACGCCTATGCATTTAGCCCAGTTTTGCCAGAAAGAAGCTAAATATACGTTTCACAAACTTATAATGAGTCCTCAATTAGAAAATCCATACGGTTATACTGCACTCTGGTGACTATAATGGTGTCACCAATTTTCTATGTTATTAATTTTCGGCCAATTATTTCCCACAGTATTTCTGCTTCAATGCTCTCCCCGAGGACTATTTAATATGACATTAAGCAATTTGCACGGTTTCTTTCCGAGATTTTCTGGGGACATAAAATGGTTTCCATGTTAGAGGGAATGTAAGAGAATTAATGCAAAGTCTCCAGAGATTTAAGTTATAAAAATATATATCTTGTAGGGGTTTATGGCCATTAGAAATTTAACTTATAGCTTTTCCATCTCTTTTGTGCTTTTCAGTTTGGAATCGTGTTTTTTACCCACAAAAAATCAACAAGATGTTAACCCATTGCATGCTGGGAAATTTGTCGTCTGCTAAAATGTTGTCTGCTGAATTTCTAAAATCAACATTTTCTTCGATTTTTTTCAAAGAATACTATCAGAATAGCAAACAGTTTGGATCCTGATGAGACGCCACGTTCTGTGGCGTCTCATCTGGATCCAAACTGTTTGCAAAGGCCTTCAAAATCCGGTTCCAGCGCTCAAAGGGTTAACTGATAGCTTTTCCATCTCTTTTGTGATTTTCAGTTTGGAATCGTGTTTTTTACCCACAAAAAATCAACAACTTATGTATGAACAAGATGTTAATTACAACATTTATCTATAGAGCACATTTAATGAGCTGTTGTTTTTTTAACCTTATCATGTTTTATAATCTGCAAAAAAATCTTTATATTTGGTCCCATTTATTTGCAAACACCTCTGTACCAAAACTGGACCAATTGACCTAAGACGGTTTCAATTCACACAAATTAAACAATCTAAAGTAGTCACTCCTTATCACTGGAAAAGCATTATATATAATACATTTGTGTGTGACAAATCAATTACAACATAAATTACATGCATATAAGCTTTTGAGTGCATACTTTTTATTTATTTATTGGACTATTCATGATAAAATAGGAAAATCTGTTATCAAACAACAAACAAGATTAAAAGATCTTATTTTGTTTACTTAAATAATATGGACAAAAATCACTTACACTTCTATATTGGATCGCCCATAAATGATGACAGTCCATTTCAACAAATATCCACACAGTGTAAAAAAAGATGCCCTCTACAAATATTCGAGATTCCAGTATTTAGACTTCTGCTAATTAAAGCCTGTGTCACATTTCTGTTGAATAAGATGGAAAAATACCAGCATTTCTTTTAACAATGACTGAGCATCCTTTCCCCAAGATTTCCAATTACCAAGATGAAGCTACACATTTTCAACTAATAAAAACTCCTGCCTGTGGACTTGGGTAAGAAAATTGCTGGAACCATCAATTACTGCCAATTTTCTTGTTCAACATTGGTAAATAAAAAAAGTTAAAACTAAAAACAAAACAACAATAGCATTTTGTGTTTTGGTATTTGACATAGTTTCTTACAAAAAAATACAAAATATCAATCTCCAAAAACATTATTAAAACAAGCGATGTGTTTGAGAAACAGATGTCCCCTTATGAGTGATTTTGACCTATATATTTGACCTTGAAGGATGACCTTGACCTTTCACCACTCAAAATGTGCAGCTCCATAAGATACACATGCATGCAATATCAAGTTGCTATCTTCAATATTGCAAAAGTTATGGCCAATGTTAAAGTTTGTGCAAACAAACCAACAAACAAACAAACCAACAAACAGACAGGGCAAAAACAATATGTCCCCCAGTATAGACTGGGGGACATAAAAATGAACTAGAGCAGTCACTGCATGAAGATGACAAAAACAAACATGGCTCCTAAATTCCTACTTCACACAGATAACCAACTTTCCTATCAAGTTTCATTTTGTTACACAGAAAACTGTTTTGTTACACAGAAAACTGTTTTGTTACGAAAAAAACTGTTTTTTCTATTATGAGGATTGTAACATGCATTTTTTTTTACAAATCTTTCATGTTCCACTTCCATAACAGTATTGATGTTGTAGTCATTGTCATTGTTAGTGTAAAATAGATTTTATAATTGCTGATGCTCTATTGAAAGCACTGATAATACATCGATTCTCAGGTTGTTCATTTTCTCAGCCATTTATACATGTAGGAAAACAGAAAACACAACAAAACGAGGCTTTGTTTGGACTGACAGTCACTCACTAGAGCTCACACATTTTACCAACAGAATCTCTGTATTTTGTTTAATGCTAAATTATAAATACATTATCTACATTATTAGAGTTAGAATCAATTCAGTGCAATGAGTTTCTGAGGCATGATATGTAAAAAAAAAAATGTTTGTTTCCCAATCACTTTGACATTTGTCCTCTTTTATTATATTTAATGTTGAATTTCTTAAACATTTTTGCTATATTTGTTAAAGTATAACTTGAACGACTAAAGCAAAAATGCCTTAGGGCGATTTGACAGATTTTTTGTCATTAAAAGCATAATACCTAAAATTATCCCTTTGCACTTATGAAAGAAGACATGTTTATAAAAGCCTTACGGTATTACAGTTAGTAGTAATTAATATTTGGATTCAGCTCAGAGTTTCTGAGGCATGAGATTATACCTTTTACGAATAAACAAAGAATATTGAATGTACATTTGGACAAGTTTTGGACAGACGGACAGACAGAATGACAGACAGACAGACAGGCCAAAAACAATATACCCCCTCTTCTTCTTCTTAACCCTTTGAGCGCTGGAACCGGATTTTGAAGGCCTTTGCAAACAGTTTGGATCCAGATGAGACGCCACAGAATGTGGCGTCTCATCAGGATCCAAACTGTTTGCTATTCTGATAGAATTCTTTGAAAACAAATCGAAGAAAATGCTAATTTTAGAAATTCAGCAGACAAAATTTTAGCAGACGACAAATTTCCCAGCATGCAAAGGGTTAAAAAGCCACAATACCAAGACTTATCCCTTTGCACTTTAGACAGAAGACATTTTTTTTTTAAAGCCCCCTGTTTAAGATTTCCACAAAGCCATCAGAAAAAAATCCCAACGACACAAACTTAAAGCCTGTTAGAACACTAATTGCGAATTATGCGTGATTTTCTCAAATAACAGACAGATGATGAAATTACTTTAACATAAACTCTTGAATTCCCAATGTAAATGCACAGCCAGACAAGATACATGGCAGTTCTGTGTGTGGTGAGGAATATAAAGTTGTGGCACACAAACTTCTTTAGGTTATTATAACAGCTACATGTAGATCAGCTATTATTTTAAGACGTGAATACAAATTCAGTAACTTTAATAGAGGAACATTTATGTGACAGATATACTTGGGTTGTAATAACTAATAATAACAACTTCACCAATAGTAATATGACTGGTAAATAGTCCTATCAAGTGGGTGGACATTTTTGCTCCTTAACTAACAATTTGCTAATGTACGTGTGTTTTCCATTTTTAACAATGAGATTCGTACGGCCATCATTCCTAATAAGACATCTTACAGTAGTTAACCCTTTGCATGCTGGGTGGGAAATTTGTCGTCTGCTGAATTTCTAAAATTAGCATTTTTTTCGATTTTTTTTTCAAAGAATACTATCAGAATAGCAAACAGTTTGGTTCTGTGGCGTCTCATCGGGATCCAAACTGTTTGCAAAGGCCTTTAAAATTCGGTTCCAGTGCTCAACGGGTTAAAAGTAATGCGACCACTAAAGTCCATGCACTGGCTCATGAATTAGATTTGATGTAGTTCATAAACCAATCATAAACTTCAGTTCATAAACTGTCATATATTGGGCATGAACAGTTCATGAACTGTTCATAAATTCATGAAAAAGTTTAGCAATTGGGATTTTTTTATGAACAAAATATTGACACATCAGGCCTATAATTCAAATTATGATAACAAAATTATATAAATTATAGTTATATACATCTAAGGCCACCTACCTAGTCAGGCAGCTAAAGCAACATTTTTTCCCAATTGTATAATCATTTTAAGTAAATTATTGAAAAAATTCACAACTGTTAATCTTCACATCATTATGAATAAAACACCCACTTTAAATTGTATTTTTGTTGCAATACACCTTCCCTGGAGGTAATATCCGTAATTGTATCCGTAATTGTATTTGAAAGTACCCTCAATTGCTTCAGTTTGATTAGATCTAGTAGTAACAAAAAAGGCATCCTTCTCCTTACAATAGGTAAGTCATATTGAACATTAAAGGAGGCAATGTTGCCCATCCTAATCATTGCCTCTGTGTTACAGTCGCATTATAAACAGGCAAGATTAAGAAATGAAACAAACAATCCTTTACAGGACAAACGCACTGAAATAACAAATCAATTTCAACAAGTACGGAACAATAAGTATATATTGTGTTTTTTTTGTTAATACCCAATGCGATTTTTGCATTTTATTTCCATGCCAACAAAAATCAATCACTGCTTAGGTTGCTTTTCAACAATGTTTTATAACAAACTGCATGGGCAGCATGCAAAGGGTTAACCCACCTTCAGATTTCATATTCCTCTAGACTACATTATTTCTTTATAATCCCAGCATTGCACACAAGTTTACTTGCACTGTTCAGGATTGAGCTCTGTCTGCATTATGCAGTACTAGAATGTACACATGTTAATCGCTAATTAACAGGCTCGTAATCCACACCTTAACACTCTTAAATACATTCCTTCCTGCTGTATATGTCACATACCATTAAATAAGGCTTCAATATTCTAAATGCCATTGTACTGGAAGAAAAGTGTGACTTGCTATATGACGCATTTCCACATCAAAAGTTTGCATGAAATAGAAATGTTACTGCAAATTGTATATAAAAAGGATTATGGCATTAGAATAATTTTCTTAACAGCCTTCCTAATTGATTACTAATATATTGCTTTTCAAGGCCTTCCTCATTACCATTACATGTATAATGCTTTTCAAGACAGATTTTTTATATAAGGGTTATAATGCTCAAGTCAAAACAATTTACTAACTAAAAGCAATATATTGTATACATTTAGGTGGATTATAGTGCTATTAACCATTATTAACAACTGATAATAATAGGAGAAAAGCAGCTAGTTTTTAATCGTTTACAAGTTGTCCTCCTAATTTAATAATAATAATAATAATAATAATATTAATAATAATAATAATAATAGAAATAATAATAATAATAGAAATAATAATAATAATAATAGAAATAATAATAATAATAATAATAATAGAAATAATAATAATAATAGAAATAATAATAATAATAGAAATAATAATAATAATAATAATAATAATAAACACTAAAAACAAGGATATCAGTAAAACTGATGGATGCTCCCCATGATGCTTTGTCGATATATGAGTTAATTGTGTGGGAAAAAAGTGTGACCTTGAGAAAATCTATCATTAGCCTCGGTGACCTTGACCCCCAGTGACCTCTAACCTCATCAAAAGGTAGAGGTCCATACAAGGTACCTACATGCCAAATATGAAAGAGATCGGTAAAATATTGAAGGCGCTATGAGAAACTAATAAAAAAGAGTAACGGAAGGAAGTAAGGAAGGACAAACTGGCAACTATATGCTCCCATATATATAAATATACGGGGAGCATAAATAACCCCACAATAATTTAGAGGTTCAATTCCATAATTTAATGAATCATAATTGCCAAACTGTTCAATACTCTTTATTGATGATTCTCACTGTAAAATAACAACAGCTTAGTAAGGTTAGTGTTCAGCATTTCCTATCATTGAACAGATATAAAAAAAATACAAGATGCTTCAAACCAACAGCTGGCTAAAGAAATATATTAATTTTCTCACACATCAAGGGAAAGGTAAGTGTACAAAGCAAATAAAAAAGAATATTTACCCATTTTTTCCCATGGTTTTCAAAGCCGACATGATACTTTTAAGTCGAATCTTCGGGGTAGATATTTGGAGAGAGTCCATACTATTTGCATTCAATATACTATCCATTATCGATTAGATATTCACACTATTATCTTAATCATCATTTTCATGCACTTGTATTTTTTCAAGTCAAATTGCATTCACACATGGTTTGATTCCACTAGAAGTTTATACCTTTTATATCATTAGTCGAACAATTATTTTTTATTAAACACATCACTACATCCTCTTACTTATATTTCCACAACAATCATTTTCGCTCCATGTATGTCTGTTTCAAATAGGAAATAGAAAACACGAACAAGTAATTAAAATAATCTACGATTTAACAGAAACAGCTATCAATGTACAATTCATGGTGAAAAAGAGTTTTCAATAGAAGGTGTGTATAATTAATTATCAAATGCTGACATTACCAGCCAGATGTCTACCTGAGTGTGGTTGAAAACATAATTAATTGCTTAATGTTAATTGCGTGGTGACCTTATAGTGTAACCTGCCTCATAGGATGTAGACTTTCACAAATGGTTAGTAATGTAAGCATTGTAAAGGTTGGCCAAGTGAAGTATTACGATTGTAGCTAAAATTTGTCAGGGTTGCAAATGATACTATTGTAGTCATTGTAATGATACATTCAAATATAAGTGTGACATTGAAATTAAAAAAAGGGATTAGTGGGTGTTTTATGGTTATAAGCAGGGATTGGTGGTTATCTAGCCATCTGGCTATTGGCCACAATGATATTAAAAGTCAGTTCTTGACAGAAACCTGTGCTCAAATGTCAAAATGATATAACAGTTTATTTAAAAAAAAAAAAAAAAAATCGCTGAACATTTTAAGAGAACAATTATAATGCCAAGTTTGCAATGAATTAAGACATATTTTACTGAAACTTTGAATATAATTTTTAAAACTGATATATATTTTTCAACAATCAAAACTTACACATACATCATTATGTCAACATAATTTTAATAATTGTTTAGCAAATTCTTTCTTTATTTTTTGGAAATTATGCAGCCAGTAAAACCCTCTATCTGGATCGAACATGTTTGCATTAAATTGAAAAAAAAATCCCATATCTTGTGTTGGCTAAAACTATAACATTCAGTAAATATAAATAAGCAATAGACTAATTTCACATCTCTTCATGACATAACGAACAATATTCAACATCCTGATTTACTATTGGCGGCTCAATTGTCACTGTATATTTTATTGTCATTATGCATGACCACACAACATACTTCACCTCGTTTGCGCACAGCTTCAATGACGCAAGGTGTGGCTATCTGTCAAAGATGAATTATAAGCTGATAATATTAACTGCTTTTATGTTGCTTTAATATGTCAGCCTCTGACGATAACAAAAACACAACCTTGAGGCATATTGATTCCCAAAGCTTACTTCTTGTGAAAACTAATTTTGTTTTTTCTTTCTTTCTTTTCTGATTCAAGAATCAATCTGTAGGAAATTAATATCTGTTTGATGACTAACATACAGATGGAAGTTACTAGCAAAATAATTGATGTGTTTCTTTCAGCTACAGATTTGTTTTTAACCCTTTAATTGCATGCTGGGAAATATGTCGTTTGCTAAAATGTTGTCTGCTGAATTTCTAAAATTAGCATTTTCTTCGATTTTTTTTTCAAAGAATACTATCAGAATAGCAAACAGTTTGGATCCTGATGAGACGCCACGTTCTGTGGCGTCTCATCTGGATCAAAACTGTTTGCAAAGGCCTTTAAAATTCGGTTCCAGCGCTCAAAGGGTTAATATGTCAGCCTCTGATGTTGATGATAACAAAAACACAATCTTGAGGCATATTGATTCCCAAAGCTTACTTCTTGTGACAACTAATTTTGTTTTTTCTTTCTTTCTTTTCTGATTCAAGAATCAATCTGTAGGATATTATTATCTGTTTGATGACTTACAGATGGAAGTTACTAAGAAAATAATTGATGTGTTTCTTTCAGCTACAGATTTGTTTTAAACCCTTTGAATGCTGGGAAATTTGTCGTCTGCTAAAATGGTGTCTGCTGAATTTCTAAAATTAGCATTTTCCTCATTTTTTTTTTCAAAGAATACTATCAGAATAGCAAACAGTTTGGATCCTGATGAGACGCCTCATTCTGTGGCGTCTCATCTGGATCCAAACTGTTTGCCAAGGCCTTAAAAATTCGGTTCACGAACTGAAAGATTTATATGATGTCATATAATATACATCAATATTTCATTTATTCTATTATTTTATTGAATTTTATGTGAAATAGTATTTATTTGATACAAATGATGCATCGGAAACATTTATTGTATGAATACATTTTTTTCATATTTTAAAAATACTTTCAAGTATTTACCAATGCAATCAACACTTTAATTAAGTTTCACTATATATCATCACTTTAAAATTAAAAATAAAAAGTATTTTAACCTTTTATGTTACACTTTATTCAAATAACAGTGTCCTATTCCCTTAAATCCAGTCCACAATGAAATATCCACATGGAATTGTTGAGGTCTTTTTAACCTCATTATTAAATGTTTCAAACTTAAAATGCCGACAAATAAGTACCATATAATCCCATTATGATAATACCTTCTTAATATAACTCTTAATAAGTACGTCCACTCATTTTAATCTATTTCCGCATTCAATTTTCAAATATTTAAAATCACTAAATCCTTTGATGTTTACCGGGTATTCGTTTACAATGTGAAAGCTCGGTTCATATCAGACGCTCAAATATATCCAAGTCAATATAAGCTGATAATACATTTATCAAACACAAATTTGATCCTAATTTATACGACTCTTGGCCAGACGTGTATCCAATTTTGATGCACAGGTTTATTTAAATGATCACACAAACGACAAAGGCGTACAATTTAATTTTAATTCTCAATTTACATGAAGAGCTATAAGCTGTCATATTTACATGATATGAATCATGACATTCAAGGGCTTTGAACTCTGGTCGTTTCAGATACAACATTAAAGGCACTTATCCACATCTAGTTATATTTTATCATGAAGTAATATTGTAATTTTTTTCAATATGAATTATATACTTAGTCCCCTGGGAATAAGAAAACCATAAATTATAATTTCAGAGTTAGTAAGAGTTCGAGACTGTGAAATGGACATTTTGTCTGTCTTGAAATCAGAAGGTTGATTATACTTGGCCCTTGAAATCTTATTTTGTTGTGGTTTATTTATTTTTGTTAAAAAAAGAACATCCAGTCAGGGAGAATTTTCACGACCTTAAAAGACACAAAGTACTGGTTCTTCCCTAGAAATCCTAATTGTCCCTATTTAACCCTTTGAGTGCTGGAACCGGATTTTAAAGGCCTTTGCAAACAGTTTGGATCCAGATGAGACGCCACAAAACGTGGCGTCTCATCAGGATCCAAACTGTATGCTATTCTGATAGTATTCTTTGAAAAAAAAGCAAAGAAAATGCTAATTTTAGAAACTTAGCAGACAACATTTTAGCAGACGACAAATTTTCCAGCATGCAAAGGGTTAAGCCCAGGGCTTTCCATACAATTGAACTTAATGAATAGGATATATATATATATATATATAAATGACTATACAACAAAAAAATAGAAGTATATACCTTAAAGTTCATATCAAGCCAAGAGCCACAGAACCATTTAATGACTGTTAACTAGTCTTTACAATATTGACGGGGCTTTTAAAAATTTGGTGTGTTATCAAACTACCGTATTTTTCGGGGTATATGTCGCACCGGAATGTAAGACGCACCCCCTATTTTTTAATTTTTTTATATTTTTTTCCATACATAAGACGCTCCGGCGTACACGACGCACATAAATCATCATGAAATATTCCCAAATATGCATTCATTCATGTTAATCCATTAAATGTTTAATCCTCTTTCGTGTTTTATTTCAGATAGAAGATTCATCTTAAAACGATGCTTTCATTTGTCCTCTCACATGTTCATTGTCTTTATATATTTTCTCCGTTAAATTTATTTGAAAGCATTAGTTTAAACAAAAACGCCATTCAAAACAATGTATTACCGGTAATAATTGACCATATCCGCAAGCCGTTGCATTCGCACATTTTGTATCTGTTTTGCCAATTATCGCAGTCTAAACACTGCTGATCATATTTCACAATAGCCAAAATTAAATCCAGTATTGACCAGATTTTCCTGTAAATCAGTACACAGAACATTACCTGTTTCAATAATAAACTACCTAAATGAGCGTAACGTCAAAGATACAGCATTCTCTTCGCTACACTGCTTTTTCTTCAACAGTGTATAGACCCACGCTAACTTTCGCGCGCTTTTCTAACAGAACAAAGAAAAGTAAAATGATCCGTTAAACTAAATTTAGATTCACATGCTCTTCTTAACTTTTATTTTAATTTAAATTGCAATATATGTTTAATAAGTTTTTTTACACATTTTATATAAATTAATAAATATTTGACAAAATCGTATAATCTCGCTTTAAAATGAGGTCTGTTATGAGAAGGGCTAAATATTTTTATCGTGATAATCTTGTGCAGACGTGTGGTGTTACAGGCTTACCAATATCAAATTGTTTGGTTTGATGAATCTGATTCATTTTTACAATAAAATATTGCTTATTTATTAAGTCTTAGTATTATGAGTAATTCACACAGTTTAATGTCTGTTCAAACTGTGATCACAAAAACTAAATTATTATTCGCCAGTTAATTGAAGCCCTAAATTGGCACCTAATTGACAAACAACAGTTCGGGCCCTTTCTTAGAGTGTGTATATTGCATTGCGCAATTTGAGCAATTCACACATTTTAATGGCTGTTCATAATGTGATCACAGAAACTTATTATTCGCCAGTCAATTTAAGTCGTTAATTGACACCCCATTGACAAACAACAGTTCGGGGCCTTTCTTGGAGTGTGTATATTGCATTGCGCAATCAACGCTGATACGGGCCGCGTTATCAGTTTGACACGAAGAATGTCACATTAAACATGTTAATCCTAAATGATTTCGGGTGCCAATTAGTAAACTGACAAACAAGGGCCACCCTATAAAAGTTCAAACTTGCCGGACAATATCATCATTTTCAAAATGCCTTCACGAAAAAGCTACACCGCAGCGTTCAAGCTAGAAGTCCTGCAGTACGCAAAGGAGAACGGGAATCGTCCTGCGGGTCGTCATTTCAGCGTGTCTGAAAAGATTATTCGGGATTGGCGGAAAGCTGAAGACAGTCTGCGGCTCTGCAAAAAGTAAAAAAAAGCCAACAGAGGAATGAAACCACGTTGGCCTGAGCACGAAGCCGCGATAGAGAGGTGGGTCTTGGAGCAGCGGGCGGCAAACAGAGGGGTTAGCACGACGCAGATCCGCCTGAAAGCTGTCCAGATGGCGAACGAAGCAGGCATCGTAGATTTCAAGGGCGGGCCATCGTGGTGTCTCCGCTTCATGCGTAGGGCTGCCCTGAGCATTCGTGCCAGGACCACACTATGCCAGAGTCTCCCACAGGACTATGAAGAAAAACTGGCAGCGTTTCGGGCGTTCTGCGCAGAGAAGATGGCCGCGCACAACATTGAGCCGGACCATATTATCAACATGGACGAGGTGCCACTGACGTTCGACCTGCCTCTCAACAGGACCGTCGAACAAACAGGGGCTCATTCCGTGAGCATCAAGACGACGGGCCACGAAAAAGCAAGCTTCACCGCGGTACTTGCAGTCACTGGGGCCGGGACAAAACTGCCACCGATGCTTATATTTAAGCGTAAGACAATGCCGAAAGAAAAGTTCCCGGCCGGCATTGTCATAACTGTGAACGAGAAGGGCTGGATGGACACGGAAAAAATGCAAGCATGGCTCCGTGAGTGCTTTGTGAAGCGTCCAGACGGCTTTTTTCATCAAAGGAAGGCGCTCCTTGTGATGGACAGCATGAGGGCACACATCACTGATGAAGTAAAGAAGTGTGTCCTCGCAAAAAACGCCATCCCGGCCATCATCCCTGGAGGACTGACGAAGCTCCTTCAGCCTCTCGACATCAGCGTTAATCGCTGTTTCAAAATGGTGATGCGGGAGTGCTGGGAGCAGTGGATGTCCTCCGGGGAACATTCGTTCACAAACACTGGCCGATTGCGGCGAGCGACACTTGCGGAAGTCAGCGCTTGGGTCTTGAAGGCCTGGGGTGCAGTAAGCGTGCCTTGTATCGTCAATGGTTTTAGAAAGGCGGAGATACTGCCACCTGCCGCCAAACCCATTGATGATGATACTGATGATGACGACGACGACGAGGACAACATACCTCTGGCCACCATCGCGAAAACAATTCCGTCATCATTGGCCGAACTCTTCAACTCTGACACAGAGGATGAAGAGTTTGACGGATTCTCGGATGTGGACGACCAATAAATGATGTGAACTGTTATTGTGCCGTATATTATTGTATACTTATTGTATACTCTGCTTCTCATTGATATTGTGTTTGTTTGTTGTACTTTGTTATTTTTTGTTACAAATTGTTGTAAAAATCGTAACGTCGTAAAATAAATTTAGCAGACGACTACTTTTTTGTTGCGTTGTTTAATTTACGTTACAGTACTGTATAGTACCCCAATAGTATCGCTAGTAGTGTGTAACCGACTCGGTGTAAAATAAAATTAGGTTACAAAAACAGCGAAACAAAATACCGGAAATGGTTATCAAACTCGCGGATTTATGCAATTCTGACTTAAAAATTTGACATTCTGACTTTGGAAAAATTGATTTTGTACATACATAAGACGCTCCGGAGCATACGACGCATGTTACTTTTGCCTGTAAAAAAGTCGCGACTTATACCCCGAAAAATACGGTATATTAAACCCTAAAAAGTATCTCAATGTGCATGTAAATTTGATGAAAAGCGTTTCAAATTCCACATTTACTACAACTTGTTTATTACAAACTGGTTTTCCCTCACCGATTTGCATTTTCCATGACATTTATTGTGAATTTACTAATAAAATTTAGTGTACATAACCACATGTATAACGACACCTGTTTTCCATATGTAGGCGTTGTACATTCGTAACACAGCTGTTTGGTTTCAAGCTGTAAGTCTATATCTTTGTGTCACATCACAGTATTATTGTAATACAGCTAAATTCTTATAAATTATATAGACCAATATGAATATATTTGCTATTTTGGATTTTTCGTAAGACTATCAAATTCCCTGATTTATTTCTTGTCTAAAGAAATGAGTTAATTCCTTGCATTATGCTTATCAGTTTCCCTCATATTCCCTGCAGGGAAATTCAAAGGTCACTGTCCATCCTTGCCATTCAAGCCAAAACAAACCTCTCCCCCAATTAACTCACAAACCAGGTTTCCAACCTTTTAATGGGGAGGGGAAAAGTCACATAAATGTAACCAGAAAACACCTGTAGGCAATCATTACTGTTGACAAAAAGCCTTACAAACCCTCCACTAGCTTGGCCATGAGATCTTGACACTTATAATGACCAGTATTATATCTCAGTGAATCACTGTACTGGTATATTTCCTCATAATTATACTCCGTGAGATCATATTAAAGAGCCTCGCTGTGGGAAAACGGGACATAATGCATGTGCTTAACCCTTTGGATGCTGGGAAATTTGTCGTCTGCTAAAATGTTGTCTGCTAAATTTCTTAAATAAGCATTTTCTTCGATTTTTTTTCAAAGAATACTATCAGAATAGCAAACAGTTTGGATCCTGATGAGACGCCACGTTCTGTGGCGTCTCATCTGGATCCAAACTGTTTGCAAAGGCCTTCAAAATCCGGTTCCAGCGCTCAAAGGGTTAAAAGTGTCCTCCCAGATTAGCCTGTGCAGTCCGCACTGGCTATTCAGGGACAACACTTTCTGCATAAACTGGATTTTGCTAAGAAGACTTCTCTTAAACAAAAAATACCATTAAAGCAGAAAGTGTCGTCCCTGATGAGCTTGTGCTGCAGACTGCATAGGCTCATCTGGGACGTCACTTTACGCACATGCATTATACCCCATTGTCCTAGTGCTCATTTGTTGATTAACTCAGTAACTATAATCAAATACATCTCTGGTTATTCTAAACTCCACTAGCTGATAGAATTGTGGAATTATAAGTTATGAAACATTTTTCTCCTGAGTTTTTTTTTAATGTGATAATTACTGCATATTATAACAATATGATAGTAAATTTAAACTGAGCATTTGCCGTAATGAGCATTATAATTTTGCAGAACATTACATGGTTAATACAAAATCAATGATTCCTTTTTTAGGTTCAGTTTCATTATTTTTTCTTTTAAATGACCAATCAGAAAGTATGGCATTTGATTTCCAAAATTCTGTTCACCCAAACTGCTTTCATGGAACAACATGAACAGGTGGGGCAGCCACTTAAGCTGGTATGAAAGAGAAAGGAATGAGAAATAGCAAATAGCGTAGGATAATTTCAAGTACTTATTATAAAATAAATATTGGTTCTTTATGATCGCAATTGAATGAATCTACTACAAATAATGCTTAAATGAGTCAGTTTTAATGAAGGTCACATGTGGGTGAAGAAAGAAAATTTAACACTTTCAAATTGCTACAATTAAAAGTTATTCGTAAAAAATATAGTCCAAGGGAAAAATAATAACGCCTATTGAGGTATTTTAAAACCTATACGCCCTACACAATCCCACTATTAGTTAGCATACAAATGTGCCTTACTTAGAGTCACAGATATGTAAATGAGGGTAATTAAAACCAATTAGAGAAAACTAGTATTTAAAATTAACTAATAATCCTTACATAAACAGCATAATATAGAACACAAAATACAGTTTGTTTTTTTTAGAAAGAATTTCAAACATAGTTAAACAATTTAGTTCTTGATTTCTAATGCACAATGAAAAAAACTCTAAACAAAACAAAAACATTTTTTATAAATATTTACTTGACGTATACAATTAGTGGCTTCAAATATTTATTTTGGATTTTCACACAATTTGAAGAAATAAAATATAAGTACCTGTGCTAAAAACCAGCTAAAATAAAAATTAAGTGAAACACAAAATTATTTCTAAATACAATAAAAAATACGTACCTTGTAAAAAGCATTCAAAAATTGAAATGGTCTAATTCAATGTCAACACATGTACAAACTACAATACCATTTAATTATACAGTTATCCGTTCTTTATTTATCTTTTAATCAGAAATACGAGTCAAGTTGTAAAACAAAATACCAACAGCATCCTATTATATACAGTTTATGAATACATGATTAGCAAACCCTATCTATACAGACATATCCGGTTTGCTTAAAGTATATATTACTATGCAGTTGGTATTCCTACATCTTACAGTACAGACAGCATGAGGTCCACTTGTTGTATAATATGTAAATATAATGATGACTTCAAAAGCATGTGCTGCATAAATATACGAACATACATGTGAGAAAAGTTAATCATGGTTACCAAGGTTGAAAACTTGCCTTGCATAATGAGACTGTCTCAATGAAAATATAGCAGTCGTAATATAACAAGTCATAATCACTTTTCTAATTCATCATCTACGAAAACAGTCATAACCCCTGCTTTGTCTTAGTCCCTGCTTTGCTTCATCATTCACTTAAAATACTGAAGACTGAATGAGCTTATTATATTAACACATCATAAGTGTTATTGTTAAGAATTTATCTTAATGAGCTTATTATATTAACACATCATAAGTGTTTTTGTAAAGAACTTATCTTAATAATCAAGGGAATCCATATGGTCAGACAATCGATCAGAATAATGCTTATCAATAAAAATGCCTTGCTCTGGGAAACCGAGGCTTAATGCATGTGCGTAAAGTGACGTCCAAGATCAGCCTATGAAGTCTGCACAGGCTTTTCAGGGTTGTCACTTTCGGCCTCATCAGATTTTCCATTAGAAAAGACTTCCTTTAAACACAAAACACTGTTAAGCTTAGTGTCGCCCCTGATAAGCTTGTGAAGACTGCACAGGGTAATGTCGGACAACACTTTAGGCACATGCATTGAGCCCCATTTTCCCAGACTGAGACCCAAATATATCTCAAAACAGTGTGACCATTTAAAAAAAAAAAATCTTTAAACAATTCAGTGTTTTATTAGTTGTAGTAACATTATTATAATGAATTCTAACAAGCACCAGTATGCTGTAAGAATAAATTTAATTCACTATGCACTTTTTGCTAAATGTAAAGTATAATTCTGCACAATTTACATTAATTACATAGTCTGATAATTCCTTTAAACTGAATTTGGGCATTATTTTAAGAACTATCTAGAAATTGGCTTACGTGGGTGTCAAAGACTAGTCGATTTATGGAAACAGCTAATACATAATTATTAGGGATGGGACCGAATATTCGAATATTCGAAAATCGGCCGAATATTCGAATCCAAAATTCATATTCGAATATTCGATTTTTATTTTTTTATGCAAATAAATTAAAAAAATATATATATTTGTTTGTTCAGTGCAGACTTGTTTTAGTGCATCCGTCTTTGTTTGCATAACAGCTGCCATCAATTAACGAGATGATAATTGGCATACTGGAGGGTATCATGAGAGGGGTTGTGTATTTATTGATTTTATCTGGCAGTTTGCACGGGTGTTAATACACCGCGTTTAATCTATAGTCGAGGAAAATTGACGTGTTATTCACAGTTCGGCGTCTAGCAATTAAGGCAGCCCGACTATCGTTACCTTCAAATGACCAATCAATTTTAGTGTTATATACATACATCTACTCAGAATGTAGTTGCTCAAATATTAACCAATTTCATTTGTTTTGTAATAATAATAAATAATTATACGGTCGAGAGCGTTCATTCAAACTCGCCATATTTTCAAGATACGTCTACAATTTATATTCTAACAACTATTCAGTTAAAGAAATTCATAATGCCTCCCTCTCGTGTTTGGAATTNATGTTTTTTAAACATGTTTAACCATGTTTGAAACATGGTTAACCATGTTTAAACCGTGGTTATTTCACAGAGGTAGGGTTGGGAATACTTTGGTGAAGATTGGATGAAAACTACTGGAATTAGAAAGCGGATACCATGCTGAATGTTTAAAACGCACTAATTGACCCAGTGACCTAGTTTTTGACCTGGCATGACCCATGTTCAAACTTGGCCAAGACATCATCAAGATTCAACTTCTGACCATGTTTGGTGAAGGTCGGACGAAAATTACTTGAATTTGGAGCAGACACCAAGCTGAATGTTAAAAACGCACTAAGTGACCCTGTGACCTAGTTTTTAACCCGGCATTACCCATGTTTGAACTTGGCCTAGACATCATATAGATACAACTTTTGGTCAAGTTTGGTGATGATCAGATGAAAACTACTTGAATTTGAGAGCGGACACCATGCTGAATGTTTAAAACATACTACGTGACCCTGTGACCTAGTTTTTGATCCAGCATGACCCATCCTCGAACTTGGCCTAGACAAAATCTAGATACAACTGCTGACCAAGTTTGGTGAAGATCAGATGAAAACTACTTGAATTAGAGAGCAGACACGAAGTGCGACGGACGGACAGACGGACAGACTGCGAAAACTATATGCCTCCCGTTGGGGGCATAACAATAATAAACTTGTGAAAGTATAAAAAATAATCTTAGGTCATGATAAACATTTTTAAATTACAACCATAAAAAATAATAAATTGCATGTTACTTAGTCTTATGAGACAATTGTATCCTAAATCCAGGATATTTCATTTAGTTAACCCTTTGAGCGCTGGAACCGGATTTTGAAGGCCTTTGCAAACAGTTTGGATCCAGATGAGACGCCACAGAATGTGGCGTCTCATCAGGATCCAAACTGTTTGCAATTCTGATAGTGGTCTTTGAAAAAAAGTGAAGAAAATGATGATATTAGAAATTCAGCAGACGACATTTTAGCAGACGACAAATTTCCCAGCATGCAAAGGGTTAATTAAATACAATAGTATAAAAGCCCCAACAGGTCATAACTCTGACAGCACATCATCTAATCTCATGTTTGCCCGTGGTCTCGTGTGTGCACGTGCAACATAGGCCCCCTCTAATGACAGCAATAGTACAATTGAATGTGATACTATCAATGAACTGTGGTCTTGTGTGCACACGTGCAACATAGATAGGCCCCCTTAAATGACAGCAATAGTACAATTGAATGTGATACTATCAATGAACTGTGGTTGATATCAGAAATGATGTATCATTCAACACGTAATGTGAAAACCACATTTGATATATATATATATATAGCCCAAGTTAAAATCCATCATTAACTGTTTGTTTTAGGGCGTTACACACCGACCAAAATAACGCAGCAGATCCTGGTTCTATGACCAATTGTGGTCTACAACAGTAAAAAAAATTCATGGTAAATTGACCATATGATTTTGTGGCTCTTTTACTTTCAATGATGGACAAAACTCAGAGGTCGATCATAAGTATCAATAATGCGTTCACAGACAACCATGGGCAATGTTGGTTGAAAAACTGACTGTTTTGGTTGACGAGGACTCCAATTGATCTAGTATGACAGGGGTTTAACTCTTTCAGTGCTGGAACCAAATTTTGAAGGCCTTTGCAAACAGTTTGGATCCAGATGAGACGCCACAGAACGTGGCGTCTCATCAGGATCCAAACTGTTTGCTATTCTGATAGTATTCTTTGAAAAAAAAATGAAGAAAATGCTAATTTTAGAAATTCAGCAGATGACATTTTAGCAGACGACAAATTTCCCAGCATGCAAAGGGTTAAGCCAAGAACATTTAAGGTTGAGGATAACACAAACCGTGGAATTGCTAATTTATTTCAGGTATTTCAAACAAACACATTCAAATACCTGTCATTTGAATATTCAAGACATACACAACTACTTTCTTTACAGTTCACAATAAATTATTATTTATTCCAGATATTGTTTCTGGTATGCATGAACGTGACTGTTTTAAATGACCCCACATTCTTAAGTCCAAGTTTCAATAAATATTGTATCACCTGAGAGGTGTTCAGTTGGTGATATAACTGTCAAGAAAAGAAAGTTACTCATGCACAAATGTTATCATTACACTTACCACAAACAAACTTATCTTCATTTTGGTTAACCCATAAATAAATAAGGTGCTTATAACTTTCATCAGCTTTTGACAGGAGGTGATTGCAGTAATCTATGTTATGCTCAGTTGTTATTAAATCTGAACAGAAGTTTAATTTGTTGATTTAATTGGCTGAAATCATAATTAATAATATATATTGTAAAGCAGATACATCAATTTCAAACGAGACCTTGATATACAATGTTATTTGTCTTAAATATCCATTAGAAGACTTCAAGTAAACATTTAAGCCTTGACCTGGGAAATTTAGGCTTAACCCTTTGCATGCTGGGAAATTTGTCGTCTGCTAAAATGTTGTCTGCTGAATTTTTTAAATTAGCATTTTCTTTGATTTTTTTTCCAAGAATACTATCAGAATAGCAAACAGTTTGGATCCTGATGAGACGCCACGTTGTGTGGCGTCTCATCTGGATCCAAACTGTTTGCAAAGGCCTTCAAAATCCGGTTCCAGCGCTCAAAGGGTTAATGCATTTGCGTTAAGTGTCATCCCAGATGAGCCTGTGCAATATGCACAGGCTATTCCGGGACAACACTTTTCCCTTAAACTAGATTTTTGCTTAGACTGCCTTTAAACGAAAAAATACCATAAAAGCAGAAAGTGTCATACCGGTGTGCACAGGCTAATCTAGGACAACACTTTACGCACATGCATTGAGCCTCGTTTTCATAAAGCGTGCCTCATAGTTAAAAGAAGATACATCAATTTAAAACACAACCTTGATATACAATGTAATTTGCCTAAATATCCAGTAAAAAACTACAAGTAAACAATTTTAAAAAAATGGGGCTCAAGGCATCAGAGACTTACCCCTGGCAAAATGTCTGGAATCATCACGACAACAAAAAAGTAGTAAACAAGATGATGATCAAAGAATCTCCGCAAATGTCCAGAAAATGCCAAACAAATTATTATTTTTGACACAACATTTCAGCGAAAATGTCAAACAAAATAAATCACTTCCAAAATATCAGAGTTTTCTCCATAAATATTTCCAGAAAATTGTCAAACAACACAATTTTCAACAGGCCCTAAACTCAGAAAACTTCTGATTATATAAAATCCTCCTGGAAATAGATGTCTCACAAATTGTTACAGTAAATCAAATGTGGAAACAAATATGGTCATAAAAACATGATAACCTTGTTATCTTATCCATCAAACTCGAATGCATCTTAACTTAAATTGAGATACACTTTGAGTATCATCAAATCCCAATTGAAATAACGCCATGAATAATCAGTACCATAATTGCCATAATGAAAAAAAAACAGTATGAGATTTTATAACTTGTAGCTTTGGCCACTTAAAATTCATTGAATTAATGTTCCCAATATTTATTAAAGCCACATTCTCCCAATATTACAAAAAAAAAAAGAGTAAAACTTTACGGAAATTGCTTTTTACGAACATCTTACTGACCAAACCACTAAAAGAACCACTAAAAGAACCACAATTAAAACATTAAAACATAAAAACCATTTGCTTATCTTATTATAATTTTATAGTTTTTAACTCTTTCAGTGCTGAAACCAGATTTTTAAGGCCTTTGCAAACAGTTTGGATCCAGATGAGACGCCACAGAACGTCAGGATCAGGATCCAAACTGTTTGCTATTCTGATAGTATTCTTTGAAAAAAAACAACAAGAAAATGCTGATTTTAGAAATTCAGCAGACGACATTTTAGCAGACGACAAATATCCCAACATGCAAAGGGCTATATGTGCATATCAAGGCATAACCCTCTGGACTCAATGATTAGTACATGACAACGTTCAAACCTAACGTCAAGATATTATTATATTCTATTTGCTTTCAAACATAAACATAACTATATGCATAATAAAGATAATTTAAACATTTTCAGTGAATTAATAGTCATATACATACATAAGAGGACCTTATAAAAGACATTTGAATATTTCTGGTGGACAGGGGTTCAAATTATTGTGGGCTGCTATACTTTCCACTATTTTTAGCTCGTACTCTGTTGTTGTTGTTTTGCCAGATAACATTCTGCAATTAGGAGGTTCTTAGAAAACGTTTAATTATCGCAATTCAATGAGTTTATGCAAGTGAAATGATTGGATAGACCACTTAGCTTAATCTGCATATGATTGACATTTGTACGATTATGTCGTCTGCAGCTTACAATTTGCACTAAATTTACCCCCAAAAAATCCATACAGACCTTGTTTACAGGGTGTTATTTATTTACTCTTATTTAAAGCAAATTAATCTGAAATATAAATTGCTATTGAAGGCTTGAAAACTTGGCTCAAGCCTCTTCTTAACAAAATCATGCGAAGATGTGTCATTCTTTATAACAGAAGCACACTCTGTAAAACATATTCACTGTTACACACCACTCAACAACACAAACAAAACAACACATTTTTTTTTTGTTCCCATAATAAACTCCCAATTATTTCATAAATCAATCAGTCAGGTTTCCGCGCTTATTTAGGATAAATACGGTAAAGCCATGTAAAAACAAACAAAAAATGCAGTGAACAATACTTGACTGAGGCCTTCATAATCATCTTTCATATCATGAATGAATCTTTATCTGTTGGTGTTTGCTTAGTGGATTGCTTCTGAATTGTTTTCATCCTCTCAATGGCTCACATGAAGTGGCTCACATTATACTTCAGAGATCGGGAAAGGAAGTTTGTGATTTCATTACCGAAAGTACTTTATAACTTCTGTGCTAAACAGATGCCTTATTATTCCTGAATATTGTGCTTTAAAAATAACGACATCAAAGTCAATTGAATGGAATATTCAGTAGATACTTGATATTCAAGGAAGGAGTTGCGGAAATAATTGATTTATATTGTTAACTACAGCACATGGTTTCATAAACCAATGAATTTACTTCAATTCTTGGACAACACACATAAAAGAAACACATAAATACTTTCTATGTTCATTTACTGGTGAATTGAATAATATTGATAATGTTTGCTTAATGTTTTAGTTAGGTTTTTTGCCGTTTAAAACAGTTTTTCAGTCATATTACGGCATTGAAACAAGTTTGCAGTAAATAAAATGCAGAGATTGGTAAAATTGGATTATTCAATTACTTACCGGCTTATCATTAAGTTATTGTGTGGACAAATTCAACTTTGTCACTGTGTCACCAAAAAAATGAGTTTAAATTAACCTTTGAATTTTATTCTGCGTATAAAAAGTATCACAAATAAATGCTGAAGGGGCTAAATGAAACATAGTGTCGCATCTGGACATTTATTAGGCTTTCCATTTAGTGACCTAAGGCTATATACAGTACACTCCACGCGTTTTCCCCAATTTCCCTCGCTACTCCGCGGGCAGTGACCTGGAGGGAGATTAAGAAAATCCCGCGATACGCGGCGTTTGCATGATTTTGGACGCGGCGGTTAACGATCAGCAAAATTGATAAGCCGACGCGGCGGCCCTCGGCGTTGGCAACGCGGGGGAAACTCCGCGTTTAACGAGATAACGATCAATTTAACTTTGTTTGACTTCCTGATTTTCAAATAAAATTACATTTATTACAAGTACATACATGTAGTATAATATATACAATTAAAAAAAAAA
>VMBQ01001572.1:39460-49749 GCA_007657795.1 Dreissena rostriformis
CCCCCCCCCCCACCCCACCACTCCAAAAAGCGAATTGATCATTCAAAAGCAATAATACATACCTAGTTCAAGGTACCATAAATTTGGCACCATATGTTTATTTCAAAACATTCATTGTGACAGTGAATGAAAATGTGATTGATTGAAGGTCAATAGAATAAATACTTGAAATTGTGATTTAAAAAAACTGATAATTATAACCACACTTGCATTAAGGACTAATTTCTCATTTCCAAATGATTGTAAAGGACTTTGTCAAGTATAAAAAATGTTACAAACAAAGTTTTTATTAAGAAACATCTGTCTGTTTATATTTTTGGCAAAGTCTCGAAAATTGGACTTCAGTCACTTACATGTATCTAGCATGAAACTATGAAGTTGTTTTGTATTTTTTGTCAGGATTTCAAAAAAAGACAGCAAATAAGAATCTCCAATCAAAAGACTTGATTCCATTATTAAAATTGTAATTAGATCTTTATAGCATAAAATTCATCAATATATGAGCCTCATTCTGGGAAAACAGGGCTAAATGCATATGCGTAAAGTGTCATACCAGATTTATAGCCTGTGCTGAGTCCCCACACACTAATCAGGGACGACACTTTCCCCCTATACTTGATTTTTCTTTATAAGAGACTTTAACTTTTAACCAAAAACTCCATAAAAGCGGAAAGTGTCGTTCCTGATAAGCCTAGGTGGACTGCACTGAGGCTTATCTGAGATGGCACTTTACGCCCATGCATTAAGACCAGTTTTCCCAGAAAGAAGCTAAATATACGTTCACAAACTTATAATGAGTCCTCAATTAGAAAATTCATACAGTTTCTGCACTCTGGTGACGATGATGGTGTCACCAATTTTCTATGTTATTAATTTGCAGCCAATTATTTCCCACAGTATTTCTGCTCCAATGCTCTCCCCGCGGACTATTTAATATGACATTAAGCAATTTGCACGGTTTCTTTCCGAGATTTTCTGTGGACATAAAATGGTTTCCGTGTTCGAGGGAATGTAAGAGAATTAATGCATTTGTCTCCGGAGATTTAAGTTATAAATATATATATCTTGTAGGTGTTTATGGCCATTAGACATTTAATCCTTTGCATGCTGGGAAATTTGTCGTCTGCTTAAATGTCGTCTGCTGAATTTCTAAAATAAGCATTTTCTTCAAAAAAAAAATAAAGAATACTATCAGAATAGCAAACAGTTTGGATCCTAATGAGACGCCACGTTCTGTGGCGTCTCATCTGGATCCAAACTGTTTGCAAAGGCCTTCAAAATTCGGTTCCAGCACTGAAAGAGTTAATGTTAATGACAACATTTATCTATAGAGCACATTGAATTAGCTGTTGTTTTTTTACCTTATCATGTTTTATAATCTGAAAAACAATTTATGTATATTTGGTTCCATTTAATTGCAAACTACTCTGTTCAGAAACTCCAATTGACATAAGACAGTTTGTTTCAATTCACACAAACTAAACAATGTAAAGTAGTCACTCCTTTTCACTGAATAAGCATAATGTATATTACATATTTGTGTGACAAATTAATTACATTACGTAAATAACATGCATTTTAGCTTTTAAGTGAATACTTTTGATTGATTTATCTGACTATTCATGATAAAAAATGGAAAATCAATGAACATAATACATACAAGAATAAAAGATCTTATTTCAGGTACTTAAATAATATGGACAAAAATCACTTACATTGCTATATTGGATCGCCCATAAATGATGACATCCCATTTCAACAAATATCCACATAGTGTAAAAAAAAGATATCCTCTACAAATATTCGAGATCCCAGTATTTAGACTCCTGCTAATTAAAGCCTGTGTCACATTATCTGTCCAATAAGATGGAAAAATATCAGCATTTCTTTTAACAATGACTGAGCATTCTTTTCCCGAGATTTCCAATCACCAAGATGAAGCTACACATTTTCAACTAATAAAAACTGCTGCTTGTGCACTTCAGGTTAATAAAATAGCTGGAACCATCAATTACTGCCAATGTTCTTGTTCAACACTGGTAAATACTTAAAAAAACAACTAAACAACAATAGCATTGTGTGTTTTGGTCTTTGACATACTTTCTTACAAATAATGATCTTCAAAAACATAATTAAACAAGCAAATTCGTTTAATTGATATATCCCCCACCAATTTCAAAAATTTTGTGACAGACAGAGAGAAAAATGACAGACGGATGGACAACGCCAATTCTATATCCCTATATTCATACAAAATGAACTAGAGCAGTCATTGAAGATGACAAAAAAACACCATGGCTCAATTCAAGCAGAAGAAAAAGTGGAGTATTTGAGTAAAATGAATCTAAAATTGTTGTCTTTAATGCTACTTCACATAGATAACCAACATAATTCCTATAAAGTTTCATTTTGTTACACAGAAAACTTTTTACTATCATGATGATTGTAAAATGCATTTTTTGTGCAAATCCTTCATGTTCCACTTCCATAACTGTATTGATGTTGTAGTTATTGTCATTGTTAGTGTAAAATAGATTTTATAATTGCTGATGCTCTATTGTAAGCACTGATAATACATTGATTCTCAGGTTGTTCATTTTCTCAGCCATTATATGTGTTGCGTTCTGAGAAAACAAGGGAAAATGCTTGTTCGTAAATTGTCATCCCAGATTAGCCTGTGCAGTCCGCACAGGCTAATCAGGGACGACAATTTCCGCTTTTATGGATTTTTTTTCGTTTAAAAGATGTCTCTTCTTAGCGAAAATCCAGTTTAGGCGGAAAGTGTTGTCCCGGATTAGCCTGTGCGGACTGCACAGGCTAATCTGGGACGACACTTTACGCACATGCATTTTGCCCAGTTTTCTCAGCCATTATATAGGAAAACAGAAAACACAACAAAACGTGGCATTGTTTGGACTGACACTGGAGCTCACACATTTTACCCACAACATCTCTGTATTTTGTTAAATGCTAAATTAAAAATATATATCTACATTATTAGAGTTAGAATCAATTCAGTGCAATGAGTTTCAATGAGGCGTGGGATGTAAAAAAAGTTGTTTGTTTCCTTATCATTAAGACATTTTTTCGCTTTTTAAAATTCATGTTGAGTTTCTTAAACATATTTGCTAAAATTATAACTTTATTGACTAAAGAAAGAATGCCAAAGGTAGATTTACCATATTTTTGTCATTAAAAATCAGTAAAAAAAAGCATAATCCCTTAAATTATCCTTTTGCACTAATGAAAGAAGACATTTTTATAAAAGCTTTAAGGAATTAGAGTTAGAGTTGTAATTAATACTTAGATTCAGCAACGAGTTTCTAAGGCACGAGATGTAAAAATTAAAGATTTAAGTTTGTTTCCTAATAACTTAAGCCAACACCTTTTTGTGTGCTAACCCCAAACTCTCTTTCTTTTCCTTTTTTAAACCTGGTTGAGTTTTTAAACATTTTCGCTACATTTGCTAAATTATACCTTTTACGGATAAAGAAAGAATACTGAATGTAGATTTGGAAGAATTTTCTCATTGACAAATCCTTATAGAAAAGTCTGAATACCCCAAATAATCCCTTTGCACTTTAGGCAGAAAAGACATTTTTCTTAAAGTTCCCTGTTCAAGATTGCAACAAAGCCATCAGAAAGACCTTCCCAAAGACACGAACTTAAAGCCTCTTAGAGCACTAATTGCAAATAATACGTGATTTTCTCAAATAAAAGACATATGATGAAATTACTTTAACATAAACTCGTGAATTCCCAATTCTAATGCACAGCCAGACAAGATACATGTCAGTTCTGTGTGTGGGGATGAATACAAAGTTGTGGGGCTCCAACTTTTTTATGTTATTATAACAGCTAGCTAGATCAGAATTAATGTGAATACAGATGGTAAAATGAGGCCCATTTATGTGACAGATATAAGATGGTTGTAATAACTAATATGCACCAATAGATATGGGGTCAATAAGTATCAAGCGGGTGAACAATAATAGGCTGTTACTGACAATTTGCTTATCTACTAGGGCTGTGACGAATCCAAAAAAATTGTTCGGATCCGAATCCGAATCCAAATAAGGTTTCTTGACAATGAGAATTTTCTGTCTAAATTAAAGAAATCAATGTTTTAGTAGTATAATTTGACTAAAAAAAACATTTATAATAAAAAACATAACAAAGTTTTCATTTCTTTTTTTCTGCAAAAACAACAATTATATCATAATACAAGAAAGTAAGAAACCTTATTATAGCTGGAGAATAACAACTAGATAAAGATAAACTACACCAGAGGAAATCAAGAATCAATACAGCACTAATAAAAATTTATTTTAACATAAAATAAATATATTTTAACATTCTATTGCAAATTAGCAATGTCAAAATAAAACGAAACCTTAACACTTATTCACTTAATTATAGTTTGCTCGTTAACAACTTAACATACACTTCACTGTTCATTGTTCATACAGTTTGAAGTTTGTTTTAAAAATAAAAATAAAAAATATAATGTAAAAGCCGAAATACTCCCATACTGGGAAGGACAATCTACACTCGTAAATTTTTCGACCCGACATGTCGCGAAAATCGGTACTTTATTCAATAAAAGCTGAAGGATCTCGAATGATCTGCTATTTGACTGTCACACGACCATAAATATCAACTATTATACGTACATTTTATCTTTTAAACAGAACCAGTCTGTTTAAAAAACAATACTGGTGAAAACAGCGCTAGATTACATACAACTATGAAAATGAATATTCAGAACCGAAATTTCCAGGGGTGGATCTGTACCCGCGAATCTGAAGTTGGATCCAATATCATCGGATATTTCGGGTACCCGTCCCAGCCCTATTATCTACGTGTGTAGTTCATTTTTTAGGAGGACGCTATAGGATTCTGTACCCATATGGTAATCATTGTGAATAAGACATTTTACAGTAGTTAAAATTGACTCTTCAACTAAAGTTCATGAACTGGTAAATGAAAATTAGACTTGATGTAGTTCATGAACCAATCATAAACTTAAGTTCATAAACTCACAAACTTATATTATGTTCAAGCCCAAAGTTGGCCATTTGTTTGCGCACAAACTGTTCATAAATTCATGAAAAGGTTAAGCAGGGGTTATATCAATGAAAATGTATTGTTAATAATAATGCCACATCAGTGTACATTCAACATTTCATGCGAGCATATTCAGCCAGCTACCTTAAGTCAGACTTATAAATCAGTGCAACAAAGCTTTGCATTTTCCCTATCATATATCCTTTTAAAGTAAGTTTCAAATACACCTTCCCTGCCGGTTATATCCGTAATTGTATTTTAAAGTACCCTCAATTGCTTCAGTTTGATTGGACGTAACAAAAAAGGCATCCTACTCCTTATATGTTTATACATGCAGGTTGTTTTTATTACTTATTGTGTGTATATAATAACATGCTGCCATGTAAATCTATGCATTTTATGTTGAAATAAATCTATCTATCTATCTACAATAGGTAAGTCATAATGAACAATGGAGGAAATGTTGCCCATCCTTTGCCTCCATGTTACAGTGGAATAATAAAACAATCCTTTTCTTAATTGACAGAGAAACACAGTGACATAACAAAACAATTTCAACAAGCACGGAACAATATGTATATGTAATTGTTGTTTTTTGTAACCCCTTTTTGCAAAAAATTTCCATGCCAAGAAAAATCAATCAGTGCTAAGGTTGCTTTTCAACAATGTTTAATAACAAACTACCATGACATTTATTGTAGCATGATGAGTTCCTAACAGAACCAATGTTTCTAAGAAACAATTGTCTATAGCTTGAAATTGTACAAAGTGGAAAAAAGTACAAAATGAAAGTAATTGAATAATGAGACCGGAGACTAAATAACACTCACATAAAAAATTAATCATTAATTATTTCTGAAATAATAATGTCTACAGAATAAATCCACAATTTCTGTCAAATATCTTGAAGCGGTCTCATTCGATCTATATCGAGCCCAGTCAAGAAACCTTTAAAGGGGTTTAAATGGACTTGTTCAGTTTTTCAGATTTTTGAAAAATGTAATTTAATATGTTGACTAAAGAATCTTTAATGTTTTGAATAGCCTTAACTAATTATAAAAGAAAGAGAAAGAGTAGAATACAAAATATTGCCTTTCCCTGGATTCCAACCTGGGCCCTTTGGAAGCAAATCGACTGCGCTACCACAGGACCACACAGGATTGCTTATTTAAAACCAATTATACATGCTTTTTAATACTACCCATTTTTTCAAACTTATCAAGGAAAAGCGTAACTTTATTATTTTACTGATCTCAAGCGGTGATTATCCATTGAACCATTTTTTTTCACATGTTTCTTAGTTGATCAGGAGTTTTATTTGCTTGTTTAACCCTTTGCATGCTGGGAAATTTGTCGTCTGCTAAAATGTCGTCTGCTGAATTTCTAATATAAGCATTTTCTTTGTTTTTTTTTTCAAAGAATACTATCAGAACAGCAAACAGTTTGGATCCTGATGAGACGCCACGTTCTGTGGCGTCTCATCTGGATCCAAACTGTTTGCAAAGGCCTTCAAAATCCGGTTCCAGCGCTCAAAGGGCTAATCATATTGTACACATAATGTTTTGAAGATATGACAAGTTTGTTTTTTTAAATCATCATTTTACTAAACTATGAATAAGTCCCATAAAGTGTTAGCCAAACCCTAACAGATTACCCTAATCCTTATGCAGCGAGGCACAATAAGCGAAAGTTTCACAGTGACAATCGCCATGGGTATATGAGCCCAATGTTGAATTAACTGGCACTTTCAGATTTCATACTCCTCTAGCTAGACTACATATTTCTTTATAATCCCAGCATTGCACACAAGTTTACTTGCACTGTTCAGGTTTGAACTCTGTCCACATAATGCAGTACTAGAATGTACACATGTTAATCGCTAATTAACAGGCTCGTTATAATCCGCACCTTAACCCTCTTAAATACATTCCTTCCTGCTGTATATGTCACATACCATGAATAAGGCTAATATTCTAAATGCCATTGTACTGGAAGAAAATGTTGATTTCATAAATATGCATAATTTCCACATCAAAAATTTGCGTAGAGATTGGAAAGGTTTGCGCAAATTGTATATAAATAGGATTAGTGCACAAAAATAATTTTCTTAACGGCCTTCCTTGTAACCAATGTATTGCTTTCAAAGGGTCAGAGTAAAGCCTTAATGATGCAGATTTTTCATATGAGGGTAATAATGCTCATGTATTGATGTGACGAAAGCAATATTTTGGAAAAGGTTGTCGTTCTAATATATAAAATTGATCACAACACTTTATCTACAGAGAAAACCGAACAATTATAATGTAAACAAATAAATAAATAATAATACCCAAAAGAATAATAATAATATTAATTGTATTTTTAACATTGTAATAATAATAAAAATAATAATAATACATAAAAAATAATAATAAATACTAAAATAACCCCACAATAATTTAGGGGTTCAATGCCATAATTTAATGAATCATTGCCAAAATGTTTAATACTCCTTATTGATGATACTCACTGTAAAAAAAACAACAGCAGAAAGATAAGTGTGAAACAATTGCTTGATTGATTGAAAAGCTATCAAAAAATAGAAGATTCCTCAAACCAACAGCTGGCTAAACAAATATGTTTCTCACACATCTAGGAAAAGTTAAGTGTAAAAAGCAAATAAAAAAGAATATTTACCCATTTTTTCCCATGGTTTTCAAAGCGGACATGATATTTTTCAGTCGAATCTTCGGGGTAGATATTTGGAGAGAGTCCATACTATTTTCGTTCAATATACTATCCATTATCAATTAGATGTACACACTTTATTCTATAATCATGTTCATGCGCTTTCAAAATTCAGAAGTCAAATTGCATTCACATACAGCTTTATTTCACTATTATATACTCTTTACTCGTATATCATTAGTCGAACAATTTTTTTCTTAAACACATCACTACATCCTTTTACTTATATTTCCACAAAATTCATTTTTCACTCCATGTCTGTTTCAAACAGGATATGGAAAACACGAAAAAGTAATTAAAATAAACTATGCTTTAACAGCAACAGCTATCAATGCACAATTCATGGTGAAAAAGAGTTTTCAATATTACATGTTAGGTGTGTAATTAATTATCAAATGCTTAGACAACCAACCAGATGTCTACCTGAGTGTGGTTGAAAACATAACTAATTGCTTAATGTTAATTGCGTGGTGACCTTATAGTGTAACCTGCCTCATAGGATGTAGACTTTCACAAATGGTTAGTTGTAGGCATTGTAAAGGTTGGCCAAGTGAAGTATTACGTTTGTAGCTAAAAATTGTCAGGGTTGCAAATGATACTTTAATAGTAGTCATTGTAATGATACATTCAAATATAAGTGTGACATTTAAATATAAAAAGGGATTAGTGGGTGTTTAATGGTATAAGCCACTGGATTGACATCTCGCCAACTGTCAATCAAATCCTTATCTTAATATCGATCGACCAATCAGCCATCGATTAATCGGGCGCTTCAGTTACCAACGAGCTGTCCGCTATTTTCTAGACACGCTGAATGTAGACATTCTCATTTTTCAACGAGTTTCGCTTGTTTCCTCTTGAAAAAACGTATATTACATATAGCTAAACGGTGTCAATTGGGAGTATGTAACTCGGGCAATCGATATCCAGAAAAAATAGTTGTTGACATTGCATTTATACCGTTTCCAAAGCCGAAAAAGGATTTCAAGAAGTGTAAGAAATGGATAAATACACGTGGTCGTACCCACGAAAACTTAACGTCAACACTGTCAACGACAATTACAATATGTTATTATCGAATATATTAGCAGATTTAAGTAGTTTATGTTATCGATCTGATCATCACATAATAATTGGTGTTGTTTTATATAGATGTATCAGGTGATTACTAGAAGCAAGGTTCATCTGCATCACTTTAAGAGTAATAAAACTCAGCATAAAGCCTAATGCATGCTGTGTTTTATTACTCTTAAAGTAATGCACTTGATTGTCATTATACATGTTATTTGAAGGTGACACGTGATATCTTATCTAAATAACGGTATATACACGTGTGCAGACATGTGGTGTTACTAATTAACGCTTTTAATCCACACTTGGATATCGAATGCCTAGATCTCATTTTTTCCCACGAGTTTCGTTTATTGTGTTCGAAAAAAAAACAGAAATTAAATATGGTAAAACGGTGTAAATATGGTTTATGTAACTCGGACATTCGGTATCCAGAAAGATAAGTTAGATTTATTAAATTTATACCATTTCCACCGCGGAAATGTGGTCTTGACAAATGCGAGTGGAAGCTTCAATGTGTAGAATTACCGAGATCCCCCTTAAAGTTATAGAACATTACGTTATTTAAAAAACTGGAAATGTCATATTAACATTATAAAGTATGAATTATTTCACGTGTGTATGTAAAATAATAGGGAATATTGGTACCCATTTTGCGAAACTTAACGAAATCCGCGTTATAAATCGTGTTTTGTTTGTGTCAGAAACAAGTGAAAACCATTTTATGATACTATTTTAATGAGAACGTATCGATAAATGCCATTCTATAAGAGTTATTTATTACTGATATAACCAATTAACGCGGTTACTTGGGGGAAGTCAGTACCAGCGCTGACACTGGTAACTTTATTAAACGTTATAACATGTGGGATTTAGGTATCCACTCGGCGTCAGAAAGCGCGTAAAACTTCACCGAAATGCCAGTTATAAAGCGCTATTTCGTGTCAAATACATGCGGAAAAATGTTTCGTTAATATGTTCGTGAATAACATGGGTAAATACCAGTGTAGAAGTGTTAATGTATTGCTAATACCACCATTTCACGTAGTAACAGGTTCGATTTCGGTAAGCGCGCAAGCGTTTGAGAGCGTGTTTAACGTACCGAAAAACCCGTTATAAATATGTGATCTTCGATATAAACTAATATTTTTTGCATTTTGCAGAATAAATAAATGACACAAACCCCTTTTACAAGTGTTATATTGTGTGAAAGGTCCATAAAAATCATCCGGAATATCACGCAATCTATGTGCATTCTATAGGAAAAGAAGCCAATTTGGTGTTAACTTGTCTAGGTTTCTTATCTGATAGGCCACGTGATTAAGTGGGCGGAGCGATCATCGTCCAGGCGAGATGTCAATTACGATTATAAAGTTAAGGTATAAGATTAATATTATAAAGTGAAGGTAAACAAGTGTAATTAT
>VMBQ01001572.1:51562-80552 GCA_007657795.1 Dreissena rostriformis
TTGGTATTTCCAGTGTGTGCATCAAATTTTATTTGATATAACTTGTACTAGTGTGGAAATTATTTGGAATGGAATGTAAAAGAGTTAAGGGCATGTCATGTTAAACTTGAGGACATAGAAGTAAAGACCTATTCAAGTTTAAAATAGCCTGTAAATGACTGCAAGCCCAGGCAAAATGAAGGCCATATGACCATGGTATACCCAGGTAGACCATGGTCATATGACTTGCATAATAAAATTACAACTAAATATCCTTTTTTTATTTTAGAGCATTCCATGGGACAGGTTGTGAGTGGAACAAAGTCCTAGAACTGTTCAAGGACATTTTCAGAACTTTTCTAGAACGTTTGTTCCAGACCTATTTGAAGCAATTCTTCGGAACTGTTCTAAAACATTTCTAGAATTGTACTGGAACACACCGACTAGAACTGTTCTGTAATCATACTGAAAATGTTCTAGAATTATTCCGGAACAGTTGTTGAACGTTAAATGAGAAAAATTTCTAGAACAATTCTATAACAGTTCTGGAAATTTATTCAAGAAAAATTCTGGAATAGTTCTAGAACGATAGTTCAAGAATTGTTCTAGAAAAACCTTCAGAACTGTTTTAGAACAAATTGTTCTAGAAATTATTCTCATTTAACGTTCAACAACTGTTCTAAATCGTTCTAGAGCATTTTAAGGATGATTCCAGAACACTTCTAGTCATTAGTTCCAGTACAATTCTAGAAATATTATAGAACATTTCGCAGGGGTTAGAGTCACAAATATGTAAATGAGGGTAATTCAAACCAATTAGAGAAAAATAGTATTTAAAATTAACTAATATCTTAACAGCGTAATATCATGAGAAGTTCTTAAAACTGTTCTTGAATAGTTCATGAAATGTTCAAGAATAAAAGTTCTTAATGTTTCAAGAATTAATGTTCATGATTGTTCTTGAACTGTTCAAGAACTGTTTTTTAAGAACTTTTGAAGAACACTTGTTCTTAAGATTTGTCCAATATAACATTTCTTAAAATGTACTTGAACAGTTCTTGAACACTTTTAGAGCAGTTCAAGTACAGTTCATGAACACTGTTCTTGTACTGTGCAAGAACTTTTCTTGAACTGCTCTTGAAATTTTCGCAGAGGATTAAGAACACAACATCCTGGTGTTTTTTTTTAAGTATTTCAAACATAGTTAAAAATTACAGTTCTTGATTTCTAATGCACAACGATACAAATTGTCTAAACAAAACAATATTTTTTTTTATAGATATTTACTCGTATACAAATAGTGGCTTAAAATATTTATTTTGGATTTTCACACTATTTGAAGAAATAAAATATTAGTACCTGTGCTAAAAACCAGCTAAAATACAAATTAAGAAATACACATAGACAATAAAAATTACGTACCTTCTAAAATGCATCTCAAAGTTTTAACGGTCTAATTCAATGTAAACAAAATGTATGTACTACCTACAATAGCATAAAATTAAACAGTTATCCGTTCTTAGTTTATCTTTTAATCTGCAATACAAGTCAAGTTGTGAAACATAATACCAACAGCATTCTATTATATACAGTTTATGAATAAATAATGAGCTTACTCTATCTATATAGACATATCCGGTGTGCTTAAAGTATATATTACTATGCAATTGGTATTCCTATATCTTAAAGTACAGACAGCATGTTACCCACTTATGGTATAATATGTAAATATAATAATGACTTTAAAAGCATGTGCTGAATAAATATACGAACAATATGAACATACAAGAGAAAAGTTAATCATGGTTACCAAGGTTGAAAATTTGCCTTGCATAATGAGACTGTCTCAATGAAAATATTGTAGTCGTAATATAACAAGTCATAATCACTTTTCTATTTCATCATCCACGAAAACAGTCATAGTCCCTGCTTTGCTTCATCATTCACTCAAAAAATTAACGCAATCATAAGTGTTATTGTTAAGAACTTATTTTAATGAGCTTATTATATTAACACATCATAAGGGTTTTTGTAAAGAACTTATCTTAATAATCAAGGGAATCCATATGGTCAGACAATGGATCAGAATAATGCTTATCAATAAAAATGCCTTGCTCTGGAAAAATGAGGCTTAAAGCATGTGCGTAATTTGAGTGACATCCCAGATCAGCCTATGAAGTCTGCACAGGCTTATCAGGGACGTCACTTTCGGCCTAAACTGGATTTTCCCTACGAAAAGACTTTCTTTAAACACAAAAACACTGTAAAAGCTAAATGTCGCTCCTGATAAACCTATGCAGAAGGCACAGGCTAATGTGGAACACAACTTTAGGCACATGCATTAAGCCCCATTTTCCCAAACTGAGACTCAAATATATCTCAAAACAGTGCGACTATTTCAAAAATATATATTTTAAACAATTCGGTGTTTTACGTAGTAGTTAAATAATGCAGTCCAACATGCCCCTATAGTAAGAATAAATTTAATTCACTATGCAAATTTTTCTTTGTAAAATGATTCTGCACAATTTACTTTAATAACATTGTCTGACATTTCCTTTAAACTGAATTTGGGCATTATTTTAGGAACTATCTAGAAAAAGGCTTATATTTGGGTGGCAAAGAAAAAGGTCAGTTTACGGAAACAGAACAGAACGGAATAGTTTATTTGACTAAAGCATAATTAAATTTTACAGCTCATTGTCAAAAACATACATAATGCAGTTTACGGAAACAGCTAATAAATATCAACTGGTCACCAAGAACTTTCCCATGTCTGTTTTCCACAGTGTGTGTACTGTAAGGGATTGATGCAAATGACAGTACAATAGATCACATGATTTGTCAACCTTGTGACTCGGTGCAATGAAGCCTTTTTTAATCAATTAGATTGAACCTTTTAAACATGTGCTAATTACTTTCCTTGTCACAGAAAATCTTGCTTAAAAAACACACACAAAAACACATTATATTGGCTTTCTTATCTATGCACACATAAAAAACAGGATAAAGTTCATAAATAGTTGTTGGTCCAAATTAGCAGGTTAACTTCAGTGGCAGAAACAGAAACAACTAGAGCTTTGTCACTGACGTGACGTATACCCCCACATACTGCATTGACACAGAATATTTTGCATGCTGTCTAACAACACAAGAGAAGCTTATTTATGGCAATTTTTAAGAATTATTATGCCATTATCAATTATGGCCATTTTGACCTTTGAAATCTTGAATTCTTTGGCATGATACGCCATCCAATGCCTGTGAACAAAATTAATGTGGAGAGTAATATTAAAATCTCACAATGAATGACATAGTTATGGCCCAGACAAGCTTATTTATGGCCATTTTTGACCTTTGAACTCAAAGTGTGACCTTGACCTTGGAGATATTGACGTAATTCTTTCGCGCGACACACCGTCCAATGATGGTGAACATATGTGCCAAATGATTTCAAAATCCCTTGATAGATGACATAGTTATGGCCCGGACAAGCGGGACAGACAGACCGACCGACCGACCGACCAACCGACAGACAAAGTGACTCCTATATAGCCCCCATTACCTATGGTATTGGGGGTATAATAATAGAGTTGTGAAAGGATATAAACAATCTAAGGTCATGTTTTACCATTTAAAATTATGACCATACAAAAATAATAAATTGCATGTTACTAACAATGAAATAATTGTATACTAAATCAATGATATTTTATTTAGTTAATTAAATACAACACTAAAGCCCCATCAGGACATAACTATGACAGCACATTATCTAATCTCATGTTTGCCGTGGTCTCGTGTCTGCGCTCGTGCAAAATTGGTCGCCTTTAATGACAGCACTAAGTACAATTGAATGAGATAGTATCAATGAGCGAACTGTGGTTGATATACAAAAGTGATGTATCATTCAACACATCATTGGGGAAAAAAATGTGATATATATAGCCCAAGTTAAAATCCATCATTAACTGTTAATTTTTGGGCGTTACACACAGACCAAAATAACACAGCACGAGTTCATGGTTCTACTAAGGACCAACGGTGGTCTACAACAGTCAACAATCTTCATTGTCAATTGATCATAGTATTTTGTGGCTCTTTGACTTATTATGATGGACAATACTGAGGTCGACTATAGTCATAAACAACCAAATCTTTGAATTGATATCCCCAGCCAATTTCAAAATTTTGTGATAGACAGACGGACAGAAAATGTCAATTCTATATCCCTCTGCCTTTGGCAGGGGATAATAATGCATTCAGACAACCTTGGTCAATGTTGGTTCAAAAACTGACTGTTTCAGTTGAAGAGAGGACTCAAATCTGGTGTGACCGAGGTTTCAGCCAAGAACAATAAGTTGAGGACAACACAAACCTTAGAACCTTGCTCATTTATTTCAAGTATTTCAAACAAACACATTCAAATACCTGTCTTTTGAATATTCAAGACATACACAGCAGTTATCTTTACAGTTCACATTTTATTATTATTTATTCGAGATATTTTTTCCAGTATGCATGAACATGACTGTTTTTAATAACCCCACAATCTTAAGTCCCAGTTTCAATAAACATCTTATCACCTTAGTGGTGTTTAGTTGGTGATATAACTGTAAAGAAAAGAAAAATATCCATGCACAAATGTTATCATTACATACCACAAACAAACTTATCTTCATTTTGCTTTACCCTAAAATAATTAAGGTAATTAACTTTCATCAGCTGTCAGGAGGTGATTGCTGTAATCTATGTTATGCTCAGTTGTAATTAAATCTGAACTGAAGTTTAATTTCTTGTTTTATTGGCTAAAATCATAAATAATAAGACAGAAAACCATTACATGTTCTGATCAAATGAGGCTTATTATGCATGTGTGTTAAGTGTTGTCCCAGATTAGCCTGTGCAGTCGGCACAGGCTATTCAGGGACGACACATTCCACCTTAAGTAGATTATTGCTTAAAAGTGACTTCCTTAAAACAAACAAGACCTGTCACCATAGGATGACATATGCCCCCGAAAAACGCTTTTTCCATATTTTTTTCCACATTTTTCGAAACCTAAACGCAAAAGTAAACCTTAACCCAAAGTGTGACGGAAAGACAGACAGACGGACAGACAGATGGACAGTGCAATCACTAGATGCCTACCTTTGGGGGCATAAAAATACCATAAAAGCAGAATTTAAGTGTCTTACCAGTCCGCACAGGCTAATCATTAAGGACAACTGTGACTTTACACACATGTATTGAGCCTCATTTTCATAAAGCGCGCCTCATATTTAACCCTTTGAGCGCTGGAACCGGATTTTGAAGGCCTTTGCAAACAGTTTGGATCCAGATGAGACGCCACAGAACGTGGCGTCTCATCAGGATCCAAACTGTTTGCTATTCTGATAGTGGTCTTTGAAAAAAAGTGAAGAAAATGTTGATTTTAGAAATTCAGCAGAAGACATTTTAGCAGACGACAAATTTCCCAGCATGCAAAGGGTTAAAAGCAGATAAAATTTCAATTTCAAACACAACCTTGATATATCCAGTAAAAGACTACATTTAGTAAACAATTTAAGTTACATAATGTGCCTCAAGGCATGAAACTCACCCCTGGCAAAATGTCTGGAATAATCATGACAACGAAACGTAGTAAACAGAATCTCCAGAAATGTCCAGAAAATGCCAAACAAATTATAATTTTTGACACAACATTTCAGCACAAATATCAAATGAAATAAATCACTTCCAAAACATCAGAGTTTTCTCCACAAATATTGCCAGAAAATTGTCAAACAACACGATTTTGAACAGGCACCAACTCAGAAAACTTCCAATTATATAGAATCCTCATGGAAATAGATGTCTTACAAATTGTTACAGTAAATTCAATGCGGAAACAGATATTGTCATAAAAACGTGATAACCTTGTTATCTTATCCATCAAACTCGAATGCATCTTAACTTAAATTGAGATACACTTTGAGTATCATCAAATCCCAATTGAAATAACGCCATGAATAAACAGTACCATAATTGCCATAATGAAACAAAACAGTTTGAGATTTTATAACTTGTAGCTTTGGCCACTTAAAATTCATTGAATTAATGTTCCCAACATTTATTAAAGCCACATTCTCCCAATATTAAAAAAAAAAAAAAGGTAAAACTTTAGGAAATTGCTTTTTAGGAACATATTACCGACTGAAACCACTAAGGGAACCACAATTAAAACATTAAAACCATTTGCTTATCTAATTATAATCTTAAAGATTCTATATGTGCATATCATTAGGCATAATCCTCTGGACTAAATGATTAATGTATGAAATGTTCAAACCTTACGTCATGAATAGATATTATTCTATTCTATTTACTTTCAAACATAAACATAACTATATGCATAATAAAGATAACTTAAACATTTCCAGTGAATTAATAGTCATATACATACATAAGAGGACCTTTAATAATACATTGAATTTTTCTGGAGGACTGGGGTTCTAATGCTTGAACGCTGCTATTCTTTCCACTATTTTAAGCTTGTCATCTGCCATCCCTATTTTTTTGCTATGCCAGATACCATTGCGCAATGAGGAGGTTCTTAGAAAACTTTTAATGATTGCAATTCAATGAGTTTGTGCAAGTGAAATGATTGGATAGACTACTTAGCTTAATTTGCATATGATTGACATTTTTTGGATTAAGTTGTCTGCAGCTTAAAATAAGGATAATGTCGTCTGCAGCTAAGGATTTTCACCTTATTTTCAAAAACAATTTTCGTACAGACGTTGTTTATGGTGAACTTATTTATTTATTTACTCTTATACAATGAAAATTAATCACTGATTGAAATTGCTATTGAATGATTTGAGTGTAAACTTCGCCCAAGATGTTTCACTTGAACTGGACATCTTTGTGCACTGATTTAAGTATAAATACGTTAAATCCATGTAAAAACAAACCAAAAAATGCAGTGAACAATGCTTGACTGAGGCCTTCATAATCATCTTCAGTTATCATGAATGAATCTTTATCTGTTGGTGTTTGCTTAGTGGATTGCTTCTGAATTGTTTTCATCCTCTCAATGGCTGCCGTGAAGTGGCTCACATAATACTTCAAATATCGGGAAAGGAAGTTTGTGATTTCATTACCGAAAGTACTTTATAACTTCTGTGCCAAACAGATGCCTTATTATTCCTAAACATTGTGCTTTAAAATAATGACATCAAAGTCAATTGAACTGAATATTCAGTAGATACTTCGTTTTCAAGGATGTTCCCAGCGGAAATAATTGATTTAGTTCGCTAATTACAGCACATGGTTGCATAAACTAAGGGATTTACTTGCAATTCTTAGACAAAACACCTTGGACATACAGAAAGACTTTCTATGCTCATTAACTGGTTGATTGAAATACCATTGAAAATATTTGCTTTTTTAGTTAGGTTTTTTGCCGTTTTCAACATTATTTCAGATCACATCAAGGAAACAACAGTATTTCAGATTAGGTTACGGAGTGAGTGAATGAGTGAGCACGGAAACAAGTTTGCAGTTAACCCTTTACATGCTGGGTTATTTGTCGTCTGCTAAAATGTCGTCTGCTGAATTTCTAAAATCATCATTTTCTTCGATTTTTTTTCAAAGACCACTATCAGAATAGCAAACAGTTTGGATTGTGATGAGACGCCACGTTTTGTGGCGTCTCATCTGGATCCAAACTGTTTGCAAAAGCCTTTTAAATTCGGTTCCAGCACTGAAAGGGTTAAACAATTCCGAGCTGGGCAGGATTGTAATTCAATTACTGACGAGCTTATCAATAAGTAATTGAGTTGACAAATTAAACTTTGTCACCATGTCACCAAAAAATTTAGTTTAAATTGACCTTTGAATTTCATTCTGCATGTAAAAAGTATCACAAATAATTGCTGATGGGGCTAAATGAAACATGGTGTCACATCTGACCATTTATTAGGCTTTCCATTAGTGACCCACGGCTATATAACATGGCTATATTACACTGTCTAACATGGCTATATTAATTACAAGTTGTCGTTACTTGTAACACCTGTTATTTGTAACACGTGGTGGCCGAAAAATATTACGGCCTTCAAGTGACAATGAATTATGGCTCTGTAATCATGCAATGAGCATAAACATTGTGAACAAATGTGAGATTATATTTGAACCTCGCTCTGTGAAAAGAGGGTTTCATGCATGTGCGTAAAGTGTCGTCCCAGATTTTTGTTTGTAGTCCGCACAGTCTAATTAGGGACAACACTTCTCGCTTTTATGATATTTTTCGTTTAAAGAAAGTCTCTTTTTAGCAAAATTCTACTTTGGGAGAAAAGTGTTGTCCCTGATTAGCCTGTGCATACTGCACAGGCTACTCTGGGAAAACACTTAACACACATTCATTAAACCCCCTTTTTGCAGAGTGAGGCTCATTTATAAAAAACTTAGTCTGAATACTTGGAGTTGAAAATTAATGGGCATCTATACCTAAATATCATTGCCCAATCAACACATAAGAAAAATACATTTTTATGTGAATTCTAGGGTTTTTAAAAATCATATAATAATTGTTGCACCATGTACATGACAATAATTTTAGTCATAAGAATTAGTTTTAAGTTCGCCGACTTTTTTAACATAAATTATACATCATCAACTTGCTTAGAATATTGATTCTACCTAAAAAAAAATATGTTTTTAAACAATTTTATTCAATCTCCATTTCAACAATAGTATAAACCATCAGCTTCAATTATTGTTACATACAATCTGCTTTTACAATAAGGCCGGTCAACACACTTCATGTGACAAGCCTTACATAAATATTGAACATAATGGCATGCATAATTATAAAAAAAACTAGACACAATAAAATAAAAACACTCACCAACGCAACATATGTCAGAAAAAAATCTGCAACAAAAACCTGTAAGATCTACTTGCAATGAACGTCTAAGTGGTCACTTTCAATATCAATAAAGTCCAGCAACCCTCTCCATAGCTACCACAAACTGTATCTCGACTGATTTCTTTCCAAGAAAAATCTTGCCGATATAATCCCTGTCCACGTGCTTTATTGACTACCTCAGATAAGCGAGTAATGCCCTGGATTTCCCGGACATTTTACACTTATACGGCATCGCAAGAAAACGCCAACATAATCCAGACGTGATAATGACGAGAAAATGATGCATTAATGGCGAACAATATTTCGGAACAATTGACAGATTTTTACATCATTTTCGGCCTGATGGATGCACGGTTGTCAAATCAGCGATGAATTGTGGTATAGCTGCAGTATTACCCAAGCAACCAATGATGACCAAACAGTGAATATGGTTGAACTGAACAACAATACCGTTACCTGCCAGTGTGCAACAATAAATCCGAGTTAACATTAACGTGGTTAATAATCATTACATGGGGCTGAATAAAAAGGAAGGTCACACAATCATTCATAACAACACACCTTGTTTAGTTTTAAAGAAACTCCTTTAACCCTTTGCATGCTGGGAAATTTGTCGTCTGCTAAAATGTTGTCTGCTAAATTTCTAAAATTAGCATTTTCTTCGATTTTTTAAACAAAAATACTATCAGAATAGCAAACAGTTTGGATCCTGATGAGACGCCACGTTCTGTGGCGTCTCATCTGGATCCAAACTGTTTGCAAAGGCCATCAAAATCCGGTTCCAGCGCTCAAAGGGTTAAGATTACAATGCGTATTTGTATGAGTATTTTTAAGAGATTTCTTCAATAAAATGTTTTCTATAACCAAAGTATGATTCAATTAAAAATAATTGTCTCTCAAAGAATGCACATAGAAATGATCAAAGTTGGTATGTAATAAAATCCATTCTAACAAAAAAACTTAAAAGAGGACAAAATTGTTACATTATATTTTACACTATGAACCAAAAGACATATTTTTTAACCCCTTGTGTATGCACTTTTAAAGAAGAAATTAAGAACATTGTTCATGCTTAGAAAGATCTTTGTAGACAAAATGTGCATTTTTAAACCATGTCTCCAAATTAACGCAACAATATTCTATAAATAATCAAATAAACAGTTCCTATATAAAAGTACCAGTTTGCAGATTTTTGGACTGTTAAAGAGCAGATTATGAACTATATTAATGATTTTAAACTCTCATGGAAAACTTTTTTAATTCAGATGGAAAATGGAAGTAATTATTGTATGGTATGTTATAATACATTGTACTTGTTAATATACTGCTTATAGAAAGTTCCAGGTACAAAAATAGTGATTTTTGTAATAACATTAGGTATGATTTATTTGTTAAATGATTGATATAAATAAACTTTCGGTGCAATTTATTTTGAAATAACTGTAATTAGAAGACAGAACTGTCTGGATATTTCGGACACATGTTTTTTGGAGTCATTAAATTTTGATAATTTTTTAAATCTCATGCACACAATAATATAAATCACCTTACATATCAGCACATTAATTGGAAATATTTTATCATCATCTTATCGTTACAATCATAATTGTAACAATCATAATTATCATCATGATCATGATAATCGACAATGTAAACAGAATTAATAGCAATAATAAAATCTTTACTCTGAACATGATAATCCTCATAACCCTCATGATCATCATCATCACCATCATCATGATCATCGACAATGTTAAACAGAATATTATAGTAATAATATAATCTATATTGTGAAAGTATTACATGAATCAAATCCAAACTTCATAGCTATTCAAACTGTATTTTATGCATGTTTGTCGATCACATTATGCCTTGATCTATATATATTTATATAAACAAACCTGCTTTAAAGCCCACTCAATTAACAGAATCATTATTTTAATTAACTCAATCAATACTTACCGGTTCTTTTTTTCTGTTTTCATCCCAGCGCCACATCCAAACAGTGTCATCATTTCCACATAATAACAGACTGAACACTTTTTATTCACAATAAACTTTTTTTAAATAAAATATAACACAAAATGTTTCCTATTACAATGATCATTCAGATGTTGAAATGCTTAGGTAGAAAAAGTTCCTTTGTTGAAGAGAAACAAGTATTATAAGAAGTTTATAACATAACTACAGAAACCATTATTCTATCATTTGTAAACGTAGATTTGAACATATAAATATTCTATGTCCAATATTTAAACAGTGAATAATATTTCTACAACATTTAAATGTTATTATGACAGTAGTATTTATATCACTTCCAATCCTCACCCTTATCAAAAGTAATTGTCCTTATAAAAATAAAAAAACTTGTTTAACAGTCACATGTAATCACATTTATAATCAGTCACAATAGGTTACACTTCACTAAACTGCAGCACAGCTGGAATTTTACTTCACATGAGTGTCAGGTATAAATGGTAATTTAAATACAGTTCAATGAAACAGTGTCCCTCTATCCTTGCCTACTTTCTCATCTGACAGGCAGATATCATTACAAACAATTACTGCCTTTCATATTTTTCATCAGTGACTCAAACGAAATCTGTACACTTCATCTCGATTTCCCCCCATGAGTAATATAATCTAGGTAAAAATGTTATTCACATCGCATAAAACAAAGAAAGCTCTTGTGTTACCAAGCGTAACAGATTGAGCCAATGTATCATATATATGCACAATATATCTTTAAATAAAATATGTTTATTTATAAGTTTTTACAAAGATATCTTTTAGATTTTAATCATTTTTCCTTATTCAATACCTTGCTTTTAACACAAAATCATGTGGGATTGGAAAATCAGTCACACTCTATAAAATACATGAATTATTTATTTTCAGGTATTTGCATTATTAGTCTATTACTCAGTTATAAAAATCATGCATTTATATTTAATAATGTGTAAATGATGGTTATGCTGATTTATTTTACTAATAAAATTTAACTGCTGCTTGCTACAACTACTATTGCTTATGATGATCATGGTGATGTTAGATTTGTTGCTTAAACATATAATTGGAATTAAGTTATTATTTATTTAACTGATGTATAAAGTGTAATTATCTTAATTTCTCAAATATTATTGCTTATTTTAAACACATAATTTGGTGCTTTTTTCTGAGAAACATTATTTGTTTTTATACTTAAGACCATTATTCCAACCATTATTGTTTGAACTGTACACATCATTAGGCACTGTGTTAATGCCAGCACAAGTAAAGAGAAGAAAATAAATAACCACATTTCTTAGATGCCGATCTGCCAATATTCGAGCCAAACACAACTTCCCTTCCATCCTGGTTTACAAAGGAATTGTTATTCTGTTTAGTACCATCACACAAAATATTTTATATTGTACCCTGGGCCTAAACATGTTTAAGTGAATATTCTGACAAAACTTTCTTCCACATTTTTCCTTCAGATAAATTTGAACATCATGCTCAACTTGGTGATTACGAATGTTGTTTTTCAGTTTTGAGTAAGACTATGTGAGTCTACTTATAGCTGAGAGTTTAGATTGTTCTTGTGATGATCTGCATTCTCAATGCCCAGCTGAGTGGAAAATCAGATTTCATCTTCCGTGTTGAGCTAAACAATTGAGAATGCTCAGTAATTTTTCAACCCTGGATCAATTTCCTTCACCCATGTGAATCCCAAACCCATATTCACACCCTCCACAGTCACAGGTATGAGATTAGCACCCATTTCAATTTTAGATCAGGTTTGCTCTGGAAAATGGGGCTTAATGCATGTGCGTAAAGTGTCATCCCAGATTAGCCTGTGCAGTTTGCACAGGCTTATCAGGGACGGCACCTTCTGCTTTTTAATGAAATTTTTTGTTTTAAAAAGTCTCTTCTAAACGAAAATCTAGTCTAAGTGGAAAGTTTTGTCTCTGATACACCTGTGCAGACTGCACAGGCTTTTCTCAGACAACACTTTATGCACATGTATTAAGCCCTGATTTCTCAGAGCACAACTTAAATATAAATCACATTATGACACTTAAAAATGAGGTGCTGTTTGCTTGTAAAGTCCTCTTTACATCAGGCTTTTAAAGACAGATAGGTAACTTGCCTCACTTTCCCCCTATCCACCTTTTTTTTGCGGGTAAGCGGGACAATAGTCAAAATAATTGTTTATGGTATTCCAAATGGGTCCATCAGCAAAACTGATGAAAAGAGCTTTTGCCTCCAATGGTCATGAAGGAGTCAATAATAAAGCACCAATAATTGGAAGTCACTCACTAACGACTCATATTGAAGTAAATAAATAACCATTCATCTGAAAGTAAATCACTTAAAGCACTCATATACATGTAAATCACTAAGCATCAATATTGCAATTCATCACTAAGAACTCATATAAAGGTCAATCACTAAGCACTCATATGAAGGTCAATCACTTAGTAATCATAGGAAGGTCAATAACTAAGCAATCATATGAAAGTCAATCATTAAGCAATCATATGATATGAAGGTCAATTACTAAGAACTTATATGAAGGTCAATCACTTAGCAATTATATGAAGGTCAATCATAAAGCAATCATATGCAGGTCAATTACTAATCACTCATATGAAGGTCAATCACTTATCAATCATATGAAAGTCAATCATTTAGCACTCATATGAAGGTCAATTACTTAGCAATCATATGAAGGTCAATAACTAAGCAATCATATGAAGGTCAATTACGAAGCAATCACATGAAGGTCAATCATTAAGCAATCATATGAAGGTCAATCACTAAGCAATCATATGAAGGTCAATCACTAAGCAATCATATGAAGGTCAATCAGTAAGCACCCATATGAAGGTCAATCAATAAGCATGTATATGAAGGTCAATCACTAAGCACTCATATGAAGGTCAATCACTAAGCGCTAATATGAAGGTCAATCACTTAGCATGTATATGACAATCAATCAATAAGCACTCATATGAAAGTCAATCAAAAAGCACTCATATGAAAGTCAATCAAAAAGCACTCAAATGGGAGTCAATCAAAAAGCACTGAAATTAAAGTAAATCACTATGTAATCAAAGTCAATCTCTTAACATAAGAAACAATGCCCACAACCATATTTGTGGTAGTGACATTGAAAAAAAAAATGCAATGGCAAAACCTTCCTCCTTTGTAGCTATTACCAGACCACTTCAATCAAACATTAAAACTGAATTTAAGTGACATGAAATATCAGTTGATTTTTTTTACAGGAAAGTCAATCCTCAAACCATTACTGCGCATTAAAAAGATGCAATACACGTGGTGAATACAATTCTTAACAGCCCGCCAATGGAAATTCCAGACTCACTAAGTGCCTTCCCTCACTTTATGGCTGCTCCTGTCAACCACTCCACAGCATTACATGATTCCAGGGAAAGGCTTGCATGACTTAAGTTATAGTTGAATAATTGCTGTGAGGGGGGAGGGAGTAAGTGCATCAAGGTGCAGCCACATTGCTCATCCCTACAACCCACTGAAGCACTCATCTCTGCAACTAGGCAATTCGAGCAAGTTGTGAATTATTAGTTCTTTTAAGTTCATTAAGTTTTCATGCAAGGGATTCTATGTACACTGAAAGCACTAAAAGGCACATTTTTCTTGTTAAAACTGACATTAAGAACAATTTCATTAGTTTTACAGTAAGCTCAGCTTATAAACTAGCAACCCTCTGGGAAACCAGGTTAAATGCATGTGCATAAAGTGTCATCCCAGATTAGCCTATTCAGTCCACACAGGCTAATCAGGGACGACACTTTCCGCTTTTATGGATTTTTTTGTTTAAAGGAAATCTCTCTTTAAGCGAAAATGCAGTGGAGGCGAAAATTGTCTAGACCATTTACATGGTCCCTAAATATATAAGGTCACAAACCACCAGAAATCTATTTCAGGAAACCTCTAGATAAACCTGCCAGTTTTATTAAGCTTCTCACAACCCAATCTAAAACTGTCATCAAGGTGAATTAATTTAATAACAGGAGCCAATTACCAAATTCTTCTTATACCAAAAACTCTCCAATAAACACCCCCTCCATAATATACGCCACTCCGTTTTGGTAAAAAAAAAAACACTTAAAAATACCATGCCAAAATTAATGCTTTTGTTTCTTGAACAGTTAATTTAAATACGTGTGGAAAGTGAAACTTTGACTGATAAGTTTCATTTATATTGAGCTAAGCAGTCAAATTACCATAATTTTGATACAGTGTCATATATAAAATAATACCATTAATCTGACCTCTAATAAACACCCCCAACCCTTGAGGAAAATGTAAGGCCCCAGGGGCATTTTTTAGAGAATATACGGTATACTAACATGATCTCTCATTTCCAACAGGTTGCTTCCACAATACAGACCACCTTCCAGTATCGTAATAAACCCTGCCAGTTTAACTGCTGGAGAATTTAACTTTTTCAGTGCTGGAACCGAATTTTGAAGGCCTTTGCAAACAGTTTGGATCCAGATGAGACGCCACAGAACGTGGTGTCTCATCAGGATCCAAACTGTTTGCTATTCTGATAGTATTCTTTGAAAAAAAAATCAAAGAAAATGCTAATTTTAGAAATCCAGCAGAAGACATGTTAGCAGACAACAAATATCCCAGCATGCAAAGGGTTAATACCGCACAAGAGAGTGAAAGGGGTGAGAAAGCTTCCGTTTAATGGATAATGATTTCACCTTCAGGTCTCTTGAGTATCAAAATCTGTATTATGTCTGTAGATGAAAAGATGCTGTCAAGAAAGACAAACTGGATACTGTAACCTTGGATACTGTAACCTTTGGATGAAAACGTTAACCCTTTGAGCGCTGGAACCGGATTTTGAAGGTTTTTGCAAACAGTTTGGATCCAGATGAGACGCCACAAAACGTGGCGTCTCATCAGGATCCATACTGTTTGCTATTCTGATAGTATTCTTTGAAAAAAATCAAAGAAAATGCTAATTTTAGAAATTCAGCAGACGACATTTTAGCAGACGACAAATTACCCAGCATGCAAAGGGTTAATATTCAGACCATTGACTGTGTGGCAAAAAGGTCGATCATGAAACAATAATCTGTGGTTGATAAACAAAGTTGATGATAGCTAGCCAAATTTCGACTTTGGGTGAAATAAGAATGGTCAAATATTTTGTAGATCAGGCAGATTAGGACAGAGAGTTTGAACTATTTTAAGTCCAAATTTGCGGAAGGTTAAAAACAGGTCGAATGATATCGCAGGATTAATGATAGTCACAAAACATCAACTTATAAGTATTTAAGATTTGAAGCATGCAGTGTTGCTGCTAGACAAAGCAGTCAAATTGAGTTGACCAAGAAATAGCTTATTTCTCCAAAAGTCTAGTAAAGGTAATGATCAAGGTCAAATTGGAGTTGTGTTATATATGATTGGAGGTGGTATCAAACAGTTTTAGCAAACTGGTGTTCTGCTGCAAGACATAATGGTAAAATCTTCATAACAAAGATATAGCCCATTTGAATTATTTTAATTAGATTCAATCAGATCAAGGTCAATAATTATGTCATGGACAGCAAACAGACGGGCGGCTGGACAGACTGAGAGAGGGGAGGATAGACAGACGGACAGACAATCATGTGCCTTACACATCAATCAATATAAATAATGATGAGTAAGCAGCATGTTATACCGTTGATTCTTCATAAGGGCATTATTCACATCATAAAAACCATTTATTTTGTAATGGTATAGCATAAAGGTGACTCATTCTTACAAAATGAATACATATTTTTTTAATTCCAAGAAAAAGACTTCCAAGATTCCATACCAAAGTAATGTCACTAATTTACTCTCCTTACACTTCGAGTAACACACACGCATCTTTTCTTCTAAAACAAAATTCTTGGAAACTTAAGCTCAGACTTTATACTGTCACATTAGGACAACACAACAAAGTTGCTATTCTTGTAATCGTGACATTTCCAATGTGAGAAAACGAACATAGGAAAAGACATCAAGAGAGTCTAATGGATCCTTGCCAGTTAATCCAGCGGTCATTTACTCTTGCCCGTTCTGGGAAAATAATTATATCCTCTCTGGAACTGGGAAGAAAATGAGCAAAGCAATAAACATTGGTATGACAGTTGTAGGTTCTACAAATATTGTGCAATTTAACTTGTTGGAAGTCGATAAAATTTTACAAGTTTAAAAAGCACCACTCAGTTTTGATTCCAGTGTAATAATTAGTTTAAACAAGAGATGTGTTTGTCAGAAACACAATGGCCCCTAATGCGTCGCTTTGTGTTGTTTTTTTACCTTTGACCTTGAAGGGTGACCTTGACCTTTCACCACTCAAAATGTGCAGCTCCATGAGATACACATGCATTCCAAATATGAAGTTGCTATCTTCAATGTTGCAAAAGTTATGACAAAACTTTAATATTGGTTAAAGTTTTGGACAGACAGACAGACAGACAGCAGGGCTCAACATTAACTTTTGAAGCCACTTGTCCGGTCAGTCAAGTAGACCAAAATTTCACTTGTCCTGACCAAAAAGTAACTTGTCCTGACCATTAAATCTTATTCTGCTCAGTATTTTGCAAAAAATGAAATAATACAAAATGCTCAAATCATAAAGACTTTAATCAACCCTTCTTTTTTTCGTCTTGTATTAAAAAAACGATCTCGCAAAAAGAAGTGCCGGCCGGCAAATAACCGCGCATTTGCCACTTACGCTTTCGTTATCAATCATCCGATTCTACGGTGGCCGGAAAAAACGCATCGCACCAAAGTATGAGTGTCCTAGCAATTGGTCCGTATTCTATGTTTTTTTGAATTCTCAAATGCACATAATTAAATTTGTTATGTTAAACACTCTTCCCAATATTTACTCGACGTTATCACATTCTTCAAATAAAATGCAAATGTACAGTGTGTTTTAATCCTTTATATCGAGAAAAGCGTGCATGTATTAAATTTCCGTTAAATGTTTCGTGGTAAATTTTAACAGAATGATATCGCGAATAATTTGGAATTGACATTTCCTCAAAATTAATTGCAAATCAAACACACTGTATCTTTATCGTTACGGTCGTTTACATAAGTTATTATTGAAAACAGTTTTTGTACTGTATACTGATGAAACAGAAAATCTGGACGAAACTGGATTAAGTGTTGGGTGTTGTGAGAACAGGCTGAGCGGTTCTAGTGACCTATTGCGTAGACTGCGATGTTTCAACAAAAGGGATTAAAATGTGCGAAAGCGACTCTTTGCAGATAATGGAGCATGTCTGTCAAAATCGTCGATACGATGCGAGAATCCTTGGAGATTTATGAGATTCTACGCTGGATTATAGTGTGCATTAACGGATCTAAAGGCATTTTTTCTAAGTAATTAAATTATAACGACCACTTGTCCCGTCGGACTAGTAAATTCTTTATTTACTTGTCCGGACTAACAATTTGGTTGTCCCGGACAGTCGGACTACCGTTAATGTCGGACAGACAGACAGACAGACAGACAGATGGACGGACGGATGGACGGACAAACGAAGCGGCGACTATAATTATGCTCCACAAAAAAAATTTGGGGGAGCGTAATAAAGTACATTGAACATATTTAATGTGCACAATCAAATAGTTATTACATAACCTAACATCAAGCTGGAGATTCAAGTGTGAGCGTTCCACGACAACCTGAGATTCCGGGTCAGAGGCAGAAACAGCTCAGAGGCAGAAACAGCTCAGGTGTAAAAACAGCTCAGAGGCACAAACAACTCAGAGGAAAAAAAAGCTCAGACACAGAAATTTCAAGACACGAATTCTTGTGCTAATTAACAGGGAATACGAAAATCAAATTTGCATGACAATGCAATTACTAAGACAAGAAAATGTTATTAAAAATTATTCCATGACTTTTGAGTTACATCAGAGAAATTTTAGAGTAATACTGATACAAACAGTTGCTTAAGAGTGGTCAGAAAAGTGTTGATTCCTATTTTACTTTCTAATAATTAGGGATGGCATCAATTACCTATATCAGTATTCGAATATTTGCAAATCCATTAAATCGAATATTTGAATATTCGCATACAACAGCTGGATTGATTTAACTTCTATTACTCAGTTGTGTATCCAGTAGGGATATTAAATATAAATTGACACAAAAATAGAACTGAATAGACAATTGTTGTGTCGAGAAATCGAAAAAAAATGTATCTCAATTGTAAAAACAAACTTTGAAAAAGCCTATTTAGGCGAAATATATCAGAAAAGAGTGAAACGTGTTCTGTGTTAACTTCCATTCTTTTGTAAGTTATATCTGTTTGTTGAATACGAGTCTGTTTATTTATGTTGCTATCAAATTATTGTATCGCTGTCGGCTAAGACTATGACCGATACGGTTATCCGGCACAAATAGAAAGAACAAGAGATGTGTTTGTCAGAAACTCAATGCCTCCTACTGTGCCCCTTTTAAATACAATTTCTTTTTATCATTTGGCAGGTATAGAAATCATCTCCCTTTAAAGTTTATTACTTCCCTTGGATTGTGTTTTTTTTACCTTGAAGAATGACCTGACATTTCAGCACTCAAAATGTGCAGCTCCATGAGATACACATGCATGCCAAACATCAAGTTGCTATCTTCTGTATTGCAAAAGTTATGGCCAATGTTAAAGTTTTTGGACGGACAGGGCGGGGGGTCAGTCAGAAATGACCAAGGCAAACATCGCTTAGTACTTCATAAAACACTTCTTTCTAAAAAAAAATGGGGGGGGGGGGGGGGGGGGGGGGGGTTGAGAGGGGGGTATANATGGTTAGGGTCGGGGGCAAAAAATAGGGTCAGTCGGGTTCCCTAAAACAAGACTTTTTTTTTTTGGCCTTATGGACAGGAAGACTTTTTAAGTTTTCACAAAATAGGCCTTATATTAGCATATGTTAAATTTTGAGACCCCCGGGGCAGGGTCAAATTTGTACCCAGGGGTATAATTTGAACTAATTTGGAGAACAATAGAGGACTATTAGATGTCACTACATACCAAATTTGGTAGCCCTAGGCCCAATGGTTATGGACAAGAAGATTTTTTAAGTTTTCACAAAATAGGCCTTATATAAGCATATGTTCAATTTTGTGACCCCCAGGGCAGGCTCAAATTTTACCCCAGGGGCATAATGTGAATAAATTTGGTAGATGAAATAAGATGTCACTACATACCAAATTTGATAGCCCTAGGCCCAATGGTTATGGACAAGAAGATTTTTAAAGTTTTCACAAAATAGGCACCATAGAAGCGTATGTTCAATTTAGTGACCCCTAGGGCAGGGTCAAAGTTGACCCCAGGGGCATAATTTGAACAAACTAAGAAGAGGACTATACAATGTCACTACTTACCAAATTTTGTAGCCCTTGGCCTAATGGTTATGGACAAGAAGATTTTTAAAGTTTTCGAAAAATAGGCCCTATATAAGCATATGTTCAATTTTGTGACCACCGGGGCAGGGTCAAATTTAACCCCATGGTCATAATTTGAACAAATTTGGTAGAGGACTATTAGATGTCACTACATACCAAATTTGGTAGCCCTAGGCCCAATGGTTATGGACGAGAAGACTTTTAAAGTTTTCACAAAAAAGGCCTTATATAAGCAAATTTTCAATTTTGTGACCCCCGGGGCAGGGTCAAATTTGACCCCAGGGACAAAATTTGAACAAATTTGAAAGAGGTTCACCCCAGGAACATTCCTGAAAAATATCATCAGAATTTGACCAGTAGTTAAGGAGAAAAAGATGTTTGAAGAAAAAGTTAACGCACACACGCAAGCACGCACGCACGACGGACACAGGACCATGACATAAGCCCCGCTGGCCTCTGGCCAGTGGAGCTAAAAAAAACTTTGACAAATCAATCATTTAAGTTATAAATTAACGAAATACAAAATCTGTACAGTAACTGTGAAAAGAACTTAAATTCTTGGTAAGGAAATATATAATCTGAGATTTATAATTATATGAATTACTTCCCTTGAAAATAATTGTTCTTTAACAAATCTCTATTTTTAGAGCAAATAATTATAAGACTGACTACCGTGACTGTACATTCACAGGTAACCTTAAAGTACCTAAGATACTTGCATGCCCAAAAGTATCATTGTGTGCATGGCTTGACCATAAAATGTCATTTTGATTATGCTTCAGTTGTATGGTTTCATATATAAAATATCAATATATCTTTTGGCAGGTTTAGAAATTATCTCCCTTTTTAAAGCTAATTACTTCCCTTGATTTTGTATTTTGACCTTAGACATTGAAGGAGGACCTTGACCTTGAACTTTTAGCACTCAAAATGTGCAGCTTCATGAGATACACATGCATACCAAATATCAAGTTGCTATCTTCAATATTGCAAAAGGTATGACCAACGTTATTTTATTTTTATTTAAAATTTTTAAGTAACGATAGCATGTATGTTTATATAAAGAAACATATCAATAAGGCATGCAAAGTACACCAAATATTCAAGAACAAATATATATAATTCACACATTTTAATATCTGTTTAAACTGTGATCACAGAAACTAAATTATTATTCGCCAGTCAATATTATTATTCGCCAGTCAATTGAAGCTTAATTGGCACCTAATTGACAAACAACAGTTAGGGCCCTTTCTTAGATCGAGTGTGTATATTGCATTGCGCAATTTGAGTTTTTCACACATTTTAATGGCTGTTCATACTGTGATCACAGAAACTTAATTATTATTCGCCAGTCAATTGAAGCCGTTAATTGACACCCCATTGACAAACAACAATTCGGGGGCCTTTCTTAGAGTGTGTATATTGCATTGCACAACCAACGCTGATACGGGCCGCGTTATCAGTTTGACACGAAGAACGTCACAATAATCCCAAATGATTTCGGGTGCCAATTAGTAAGCGGCTCGCAGGTCATTAAAGATAAGGGCAATTACGTTTCATTTTTTTTTTTTTTTAATGCGATATCAATATTGTTATTCGAATACTGACCATTCAATCGAATATTCGAATATTTGAATAATTTTGCCATCACTACTAATAATACAGTTACATCTTTCATATGGATTTGAAAAGTGAATACTGGATACATGGTCTAGGTCTTGTTTTAAGTTACATCTTAGAGGTAGACGATTCCTTCAGTGTTTGTTAATTTTAAATTTCCGCCCTATTTAACAGCATTTCAGTCATATCACAGAGGCCATTTAACTTCAAATGGTTTGCCAGTACAAGGATTTCAATAACTAATATGCATTTGATAGAGGAAGAAAAGAAGTAGAAAACCACTTTTTGAAAATACAAAATTAATCTTAATGATGCACAAAATTTGCAAGCTATTTTAATGTTTAATGTTTTAATGTTCTGACCAAGTTTCATGAAGATTGGGCAATAAATACGGCCTCTTAAAAAGAGAGTATTCACTGATGCTTTTTCTTAAATTTGAATAAGTGACCTAATTTTTGACTCCACGTGACAGTTTTAAAAGGCTGAGATATCATTGGGACAAATGTTCTGAATAAGTTTCATGAAGATTGGGCAATGATATATGGCCTATAAAATGTTCATATGCTTTTTCTTTAATTTGACCTTCTTACCTAGTTTTTAACGCCACATGCCTACTTTGAAACTTGGCAGAGCTAGATGAACGTTTTGACTAATTTTCATAAAGATTTGGCAATTAATGCTGCCTTTAGAGAGTTCAAATGGCAAATGTTGACAATGCACTACAAACGACAGACAAGAAGCGATCACATAATCTAACTTAGCACACATTGTGCTCGGGTGAGCTAAAAATGCACGAATACACATGTTCAAATCAACCCAAGTACATCAGAAATGTTTTATCAAACATTCCCCCTATTTTCTGTTGATGGTTTTTCCCTTCACATGTTCTACTTCTACAAATATACATTAGATATAAAATAAACTTTAACAAAAAAATTACTTGGATAATTAGAGATCCAAGTCTCATTCGTCTGAAGATTACATATACTACATTCATGGATTCAATACCACCTAACTTACCCAATCATGGGAGATAACCGTGTGGCAAATGTCAACTCTGCATTTCATGGGTTGCCTCCCTTTTATGGATCTAAATATTTACACTAATAGATGGGAAGTAACTCAAACTAGCATCGATCTGTGCTGCCTACTTAATAACAGTTACTTGCCAATCAAGAATTATTCAGGAACATCTTTTGATTTGTTCTTGGATGTGATTACTGAACAGTTTAACAATGGGTACATATGAACACACTTTATGACCAGATGTGGAACATTTTAGCGTTCATGAACTGTCCATGATTATTCCTTGTGAAATGCAGTTCATTATTTCATGAGCATTTCAAGCCTACCAGGAACTGTTCATGAACAGTACTTCATTTGTTCGTCAAATGGTATCATCAACTGTTCGACATCACAAAGAAAGTTTTATGTTTGAATATTCTAAAATATGCTCTGGACAAACTGAAGGGAGCCTGGCCAACACTTGACCCTCTATACGTTGCCTACAGAAGCTTCATAACACTTGATGTGCCATTATATAATAGCCACCTGTCAAATTAAAAGAGGACTTGTTCACAGATATTGTAAATATGCCACGAAAGGCTTTTAATTTCACAGATTTTTGCTTTGGATGATTACAAAAAAACTCAAGTATGAATAGGCAAAAAAATGAATTAGAAAGCAATAACTTTTTCTGACCATTGCCACAATCGCCTGACCATTTAACCCTTTGAGCGCTGGAACCGGATTTTGAAGGCCTTTGCAAACAGTTTTGATCCAGATGAGACGCCACAGAACGTGGCATCTCATCAGGATCCAAACTGTTTGCTATTCTGATAGTATTCTTTGAAAAAAAAATGAAGAAAATGCTAATTTTAGAAATTTAGCAGACAACATTTTAGCAGACGACAAATTTCCCAGCATGCAAAGGGTTAAATTACAAACTATGAGTGCGCTTTCTCATGGGGTAGTATAACAGAACTGTTACTCTACATCAATAGAAGTGATTCACATATTGTCAATATTTATTAATGAAAACATCAAAATCACTCATAATAATAAAGCATTTGTTGAACTTAATAATAATTCATCAATATCAACTTATTACTCATGAATAAAATGGTATTGGGATTACATTTCACTTGTCTGTGATTGCTCCCTTGCATGTGCTGTTTGTTAATATTTGGCAACACTTTAATAACCATTTAGACAAAGGAAACGTTGCAAAAGTCTCAGGGAACAGGTTCTTTTGCAAATGTGATGGACCCTTAATGTAAACTCAGCAACATCATTAAATAGGCATGGAATATCCAGTTACAAAATTTCATCTTTCAAAGGGATAGCAGACTAGGTGACAGGAAAACCAGTGTTAATTAATCTCCCCAGTGACATTAGTTTTTAACGAGACCGAAATAAATGTGAATATTGTCCTTTAAATAGCCATAGAAAGTACAATTCAAAGTCATATATATTTTTTTATGTAGATCCTATTATTTATTTTATTCTCTTTCCAAGCCCAAACAGAAAATATATAAAACCTTGTGTCAGAAAATAATGTTTATATTTGTAAATAATTAATTTTGGTTCAATAAAACCAAATGCAGTTTATGTACAGGGCTGTAAAGCTAACCAGCTTCAGTTTTAAAATTTTCAAAAAAACAAAACAAATACAGTTTATTAATATTATGGTGGAATGGGGCTTTAAAAATAAATTCTTACTGCCTGAAAGAAAGTTCAAAGCCATTTGGTGACAACTGAAGAGTAGTTATTTTATTGCTTAACCAATTTAAATCATACCACACATTAATGTTGTCCTCGGAAGCTGACATATTTTATAAGGCCTTTACCCTTTTTGCAATCCTACATTGAACTCTGTCATTAGACAAGTTAATTGGTTTAACAGACTTTTACTACTACCAGGAAGCCATACTAGCATCTATGCAGACTATACAGAGAGGTAAAGTCAGAAGGGAGAAAAATTCTGTTTTCTGGTTTTGGACATCCAAACAGACATGGCAAAAACAATATGTCCCCCAGTATAGACTGGGGGACATAAAAAGTATCAATGGAGTAATTATTTTCACGAGTTTTTTTTTACCTGGCAAAAAGTATTCAACTGAGATTTGTTTGTTGGTCTCACTCTCTATAGAAGATCAGAAGTAATCAGTATATTTTATTTTTTGTACATTGAAACAATTGTTTGATTGTCACAAAGAAACACCCGCCAATTAAGTTTTTTTAGCATGAAATTGAAAGAAGTCTCAATATATTTTAAGCATTTTGAACTTTGACCTTGCATTATAACCCTGGCTTTTGTCCTACAGACCTGATTTGCATTTTCAATTATCTCCCCAGCAGATATCGCACTGTTTCACATATATTCCCAACTTAGGTCCAAGATTGTTCGGTCACCTACTGGGAGAAACATGATGGAAATCACCAAAGGTCACTTGATACAAATTGCCAATGCTTTCTTGAGTGCTGAATGTAGCTCTCTGAGAAAATTATTGTCATACATTTTTTATGAGCCAGTTTGCAGTTCTGCAGTACATTATTATGTTACAGTATTGCATTTCATGCGGATTAATTTTAACCTTATTCTGTGAGCTTGATTGGGTCGAATGCCTTAACCTTATTCAGATAGCCTATAGCCTGTTTCCTTGATTGAACCAGCACTTGAGGGTAAAACCAGTACTGGAGGGTATAACCAGTACTTAAAGGTAGAACCAGTACATTAGGGTACAACCACTTCCGGGCTAGACACTCTTCAGTATGTATCCTAAGTAGAACCACTACTTGCGGGTAGAACCAGTACTTGTGGGTAAAACCAGTAATTGAGGATAGAACCAGTATTTTAAAGGCAGAACCAATACTGGAGGGTAAAACCAGTTCTTGGCAAGACACTTTAGTCTGCATCCTAAGTAGAACCAGTACTGGAGTGTAGAACCAGTAATTGAGGGTAAAACCAGTATTTAAAGGTAGAACCGGTACTTGAGGGTAGAACCACTTCTTGGCTAGACACTCTTTAGTCTGTCCCCTCAGTAGAACCAGTACTTGAGGGTAGAACCACTAATTGAGGGTAGAACCATTATTTAAAGGTAGAACAAGTACTTGAGGGTAGAGCCTGTTCTTCGCTAGACACTCTATAGTCTGTATCCTAAGTAGAACCAGTAGTTGAGGGTAGAACCAGTACTTGAGGGTAGAACCAGTACTTGAGGGTGAAACCAGTACTTGAGGGTAGAACCAGTACTTGAGGGTAGAACAAGTACTTGAGGGTAGAACCAGGTCTTGAGGGTAGAACCAGGTCTTGAGGGTAGAACCAGTACTTGAGGGTAGGACCACTGATTGAGGGTAGATTCAGCACTTGAGGGTAGAACCAGTACTGGAGGGTTGAACCAGTACTTGATGGTAGAACCAGTTTTGAGGGTAGAACCAGTACTTGATGGAAGGACCACTGATTGAGGGTAGAACCAGTACTTGAGGGTAAAACAAGTACTTGAAGGAAGGACCAGTGCTTGAGAGTAGAAACAGTACTTGAGTAGACACATTTGAGTCTGTATTCTAGGTGGAACCAGTACTTAAGGGTAGAACCACTACTTGATGGAAGAACCAGTGTTTGGGTCTTAAGAGAAGATCAGTAGAAGGCTGCCGAGATCCCAAGAAGGGATCCAACTTATTACTTTTATTTCACCACACTATCCTGACCCACAATTATGGGTGTGCACTGTGAGTACATTATTATTAAGCATTCTAACATTCCAACTATAAACTCATTGATCTTTCTATGGAAAGAGAAAAATGTTCTCAATATTTTCGTAACGTTCAAGTTCTCAAAAAATAATTTAAAAAGAACCTTTACAGAGTGGAGCCAAATAAAATATTGCTCTAATTAATTATTGTTGTTTATCTGCCAATCTTTCGTTATTCTGATTCAAAGCTTATAATCACACAATATCCTTCATCTTAAATCAATGATGATAGTGTTGTATATGGAAAGGATTCCCAAAATTGCCAGATCATGCATACCAACTACATGACAACTGTGCTAATCCAATCGAGTACTACGACTTTTAGCATGAATATCACACCCTTCAAAGAAGGACGTTGCTCATTTAGTTATTATGCAGATGCTTGCCATCATCTGGGTCAGCTAAATTCGGTAAACAATCAATAAAAGCTTTAAAGGTCATTCCCTGAGACATTTTTAGTGTGAGCGTTAGCTCACGCTATAATAGAGGCAGTTTTGAAAATCATTATGCCTTAACTACACTAGGGATGACAACTGCAGCAAGTTGAGATAACCACTGCCTGTTTACACTGTAGCAGACAGCATGTATAAGGTTAAAGAGCTTGTTCAACGATATTGGCCAGTCTAGTGTTTATAATAGCTTGTTCGATGACATTTGCCAGTTTACCATTGAAATCTGTTCATATTGGCTGCTTTCAGGGAAAACAGGGCTTAATGCTGCATGAAAGGTCTGTCATGTTGAAAACATTGTTGCTCAATTATTTAAAGAAAATAAATACAGTATTAGATACACATAACACAACATGAACATGATTATAGGCTTGTTATTTTTTAGCAAGGAAACACAATTCTAAAGATGTTGCCAGTGCAGAAACCAATTGTGGAAAAAAGAGACATACAGTACAGCCCACGCGGAACCAGCAAAGTCCGCGGCTACGCCGCGGCCAGTAATTTTAGTAGTCGACGGAATCACGCGGCGTATCGACGAGTCACGCGGCATCGATCCGCGCTACCTCGCGTATTTTCGCGGAATAAATCCGCCGCATACGTTCGCGGCGGATCGAGTGCAAAAATATACACCTAGATCTACGTATCGCAGAAACCTAGATTTACGCTGAAGCAATTACATTTGTCGGTGTTTAATTGCTTTTAATTGATTCTTTGATTTAACTAATTAAAAACTTAAAGTAGTTGCAGTTTCACAGTTTGCTATTTTGAGTATTTTTTTCGGATAAATGAATGCAACACTGTGTGGAGCAATTACATTTGTCGGTTTTTTAATTGCTTTCGCGGGAGGGCTTTTGTTTGCAGTTGCAGATTCACAGTTTTCTATGTTGATATTTATTATTATGCATTTAAATATTGACTGCAAGAAATGCAATTGAAACATTACAGTCAAAGATAAATTAAATAAGTAATTCAGACAATTAAGTAACATGCAAACGCACCGTTAATTGTTAACAGAATTTCACTTTCATTTTCGCAAGGTTTTCAGGAAGTCCCCGGGAAGCACGTTTTTTGCATGGATGTGTGTATGACGCGATTAAACGATGCTCTGTATCGTATTGCATTCAATCTAAATTAAATCATTTCATTTTATGTTTTAATATAATGTTATTATTATAACATTAAATTTAAAATTGGATTATCGGATATATATGCACATTAGTAAAGCGGTATGTATATAGTTTCTTCTTTCAAGTTCACACCCCTGAAAAAACAATACACACAATGGGTATAATTTTCGGATTAATGAATGCAGCACTGTGTGAAACAATAACGTTTTTTCATGGGAGGCTTTTTGTCCGCCCCATATGAAAATGCTGGGAGGGTTTTGTCCGGGAGGGGTTATGTCCGTATTCCGTGGTTATCGCTTCTACACACTATGTAGCGTTTATTTGTTACAATGTATTAACATATATTTATTTCCGTTTCAGTGTTTGGCTGTTTTATTCAAGCAGTGTTACAAGGAGGATCGAGTGAAAAGATATACACCTACATTAAATTTGCGTAGCGTAGAAACCTAGATTTACGCTACTTTCATAGTTATTATTTTCACGTTTTAATAAGCGGATGATTTTTATAGGATGCTTTATAAACTATTTATATAATACCACGTCCTCAAATATATCGATATTTATTCGCAATGAAGTCTGTACATTTGAAAATTATAAATTGTCTTGTTACCGCTTCTACACACGATGTAGCGCGTATTTGTTACAATGTATTAACATAGTTTTATTTCCGTTTCAGTGTTTGGCTGTTTTATTCAATCAGTGTTACAAACACAAAC
>VMBQ01001572.1:83154-121749 GCA_007657795.1 Dreissena rostriformis
AGTCCTCATGAATATAAAGACACTGAACAAGTTTGAAAAGAATCGGATGAAAACTGTGGTTTTATCGCGTAAAGAAGAAAAAGTCTAACGGACGCACGCACGGACAGACGGACGGTCTGATGTAAACCATTTTTCAATAGGGTTCGAGTCCTCATTAATATAAAGACACTGAACAAGTTTGAAAAGAATCAGATGAAAACTGTGGAGTTTATTGCGTAAACAAGAAAAAGTCAAACGCATGCACTGACGCATGGACGGACGGACGACACCCATTTTCAATAGCGTTCGAGTTCTCATTTATATAAAGACATTGAACAAGTTTGAAAAGAATCGGATGAAAACTGTGGAGTTGATCACATAAACAAGAAAACGTCTAACGCAAGCACGGACGGACGGACGGACGGACGACATCCATTTTCAATAGGGTTCGAGTCCTCATTATTATAAAGTCACTGAAGAAATTTGAAAAAAATCGAATGAAAACTGTGGAGTTTATCGCTTAAACAAGAAAAAGTCTTACGCACGCACGGACGCACGCACGGACGGACAAACAACACCCATTTTCAATAGGGTTCGAGTCCTCATTAATATAAAGACACCGAAAAAGTTTGAAAAGAATCGGATGAAAACTGTGGAGTTTATCGCGTAAACGAGAAAAAGTCTAAGGCACGGACAGACAGACGGATGGACGGATGACACCCATTTTCAATAGGGTTCGAGTCCTCATTAATATAAAGACACTGAACAAGTTTGAAAAGAATCTGATGAAAACTGTGGAGTTTATCGCGTAAACAAGAAAAAGTCTAACACATGGATGCACAAACAACAGAAACCACGCCATGACATAAGCTCTTCTGGCCTTTGGCCAGCTCCTTTGGCCAGTAGAGCTAATAAGAAAATGCTTGGATTTGCAATTGTACATAACAGAAACATAACATACAATTTTTCACCTCATAAGATCTTGGCCAATTGTGCATAATCGCATTGCATAATAAACATGCTCTTGCAATATTCAGCTCTAATGTGATTATTGACTGAATTAATGTCAACAAACATGATGCAAATGACAACATCATTGCTGTCTGGTTTAATCGATTCACAAACTAATTGAGTGTTTTAATATCCTGTTGTGAGTTCATAATTTTATGACAGTCATGGCGAGAAAAATTGATTTGCCACGTTCAAAACCAATGTATGGACAAGATATAAATAAATTTGCACAATAAGCTATATTAATTGTTTTCACATGTTGCTCTGTATGTAACATGGAAGAAGACACTGTTCAATGAATATATAACAACATTTGTTGCTGGATTTGATTAATTCTCATATGTTTTGTGCAGCAACATAACAATAGATGTGCCTTTATATAACTGTCACTTGTCAAAATTAACCCTTTGCATGCTGGGAAATTTGTTGTCTGCTAAAATGTCTTCTGCTGAATTTCTAAAATTAGCATTTTCTTCGATTTTTTTCAAAGAATAATATCAGAATAGCAAACAGTTTGGATCCTGATGAGACGCCACGTTCTGTGGCGTCTCATCTGGATCCAAACTGTTTGCAAAGGCCTTCAAAATCCGGTTCCAGCGCTCAAAGGGTTAAAAAGGACTTATTCACAGATTTTGTAAATATGCCATAAAATTCTTTAACTTTACAGATTCTAACTTTAGATGATAACAAAAAAGCTTGTGTATGAATTAACGAGAAAATGACTAGAAAACAATTCCTCTTTCTGACCATTGCCACGATCTCTTGACCATTTAAATTACAAACTAAGAGTGCAATTTCTCATTAAGTATAGTATAAAAGAATTGTTACTCTTCATCAGTATAATTTACATGGTGTCAACATCTTTTTATGAAAATATCAGAATCACTCTAAATAATTCCATTATTAAGCTTAACAAACGCTTTATAATTTCATCAATATCAACTTATCATTAATCATGAAACAAATGGTATTGGGATTACATTTTACTTGTCTGTGACTAGTCCCTGGTGTTGTTGTAAAAGTTTAAATAACCATTTAAACAATGAACAATTGAAAATTGCAAAAGTGTAATTTGAGGGAACAGGTCCCTTGAAAGCTAATGGACGGACACCAACTGTTACCTCGAAAACATCATTAAATAGCATGGAATATCCAGTTCCAATAGCATGGAATATGCAGTTCCAAAGTTTCATCTTTCAACGCGACAGCTGACATGATGACTGGAAAACCAATGTTAATTTATCTCCCTGTGACATTACTGTTAAATGATACAGAGCAGGGGTCGACAAATTTTGTTTCAGTAACTCGCCCTGCAGGGCGAGAAGCTAAGAATTTTCACTTGCCCTGCTGAAATATGTACTTGCCCTGCAATTTATTGAAAAAAATGCAATAAATCAGTAACTAATATGTTTTATAGTGATTTTTTATTGGTTATCGTCGTATTTGTTACGCTCTAATAAATTGATTTGTCAACACTCGATTTTTCACATTTCTTACTCAAAAATGCAGGTGCGCTGATTTTTTTACCACGACACCGGTTGTTAGGACTTATTTTAGCGCAGTGTGAAAAATTAGCATCCGGTCAATTTGTTATCGCCGATTAAAAACGTTGTTTTGTTTGGTAAAGATGTGTTAAAACTTAAAATTTTAATCTTTTCGGCCAGAAATGCCACTCGCCCTGTAGGACGAGCGCTGCCGGAATATTCACTCGTCCGGAGCCGATTTCCACTCGTAATTACGAGCGGGCGAGTGGATTTGTCGAACCCTGCAGAGATAAATGTGAAAATTCTCCTATAAATAGTGATATCTTTCACTGGAGACTGAAAGAATTCAAAGTCATGGATATTTCTTATATGAGCCTTGTTCTGAAAAAAAAACGGGCTCAAAAAGGGAATAAAATATAGAAGAAATATGAGCCTCGCTCAGGGAGAAGGCGTATGGCATGTGCGTAAAGTGTCGTCCCAGATTAGCCTGTACAGGCTAATCAGGGACGACACTTTTTGCTCTTATGGTATTTTAAGTTTAAAGAAAGCCTCTTCTTAGCAAAAATCCAGTTTAGGCGGAAAGTGTCATCCCTGATTAGCCTGTGTGAACTGCACAGACCAATCTGGGATGATACTTTATGCACACACATTATTTATTTTATTCCCTTTCCAAGCCCAGAGAACAAAGTTTATAAAACCTTGCTTTATGAAATAATGTTTGTTTGTATATAATTTCACTTCGAGCAATAAAAACAAATACAGATAATGTACAGGCCAGTAAAGCATACCAAAGGCGATATTCCCTATTAGCCAATTAAGGCATTCATTTGTTTATGTTCACTTAAGCTAGTTTATACGATTTTAATGTCAACATTACATTTTTGCAATCATTAACCAGCTTAGGATAATGATAGAGGAATGATGAGTAAATATGAAATATCTACCTTTTGGTACCATTTATCAGATGTTGTTTGAACTTAAATGAAATATACAAGTACCAAGTTTAGTCTGATACCAGCACAATTACTGGTATTTGTTAAAGAATCAACAATTGAGACAACATGTCTCACGAACCAATCTGAACAGAATAGTGGGGATTTACCAACAGAGTACATGACTTTTTTATACTGCACCCAAGAAAATTATTTGCATTTATATAAAACTCTTATTTGGTTTGTGTTTTAATACTATTTAACTTCTTATGAACTTTTATTCTAGTTTTGTATTCATGTATGTTACGATCGCTCACTTTATTTCCATATTTTTCAAAATACCTAATTTAAATTAACAATTTTCGGTGGAATAGGTCTTAAAAGTTAATTTCTTTCTGCCTGAAAGAAAGTTCAGAGCCATTTTAAGACAATGAAGAGTAGTTATTTTATTGCTTGACCAATTTAAATCATGCCCCACATCAATGTTGTCCTCAGGAGAAGCTGACATATTTTACTAGGCCTTTACCCTTTTTTGGAATCCTACATAGAACCCTGACATTAGACAAAAACCCTGACATTAGACAAAAACCCTGACATTAGACAAGTTAACTGTTATTACAGACATTTACTACTACCTGGAAGCCATACTAGCGTGTTTATATTCTCAGTAACAAGGCTAATACCATTAATATACTACAACTGCAGATGCTGTCTTGGAAGCATCCATGCAGATTATACAGGGATGTGATTGAGGTGAAGTCCGAGGGGAGAAAAATTATGTCTACTGGTTTTGGACATCCAGATGCGCCTGTCTACTGGTTTTGGACATCCAGATGCGCCTGTCTACTGGTTTTGGACAGCCAGATGCGCCTAACACAGTGAAACACCTCTAACAACAGACATAAAAACAAACAGTTCATTGAACTACATAAAGATTTATTTCTTAAAACTTTTCCAATTTAAAGTATACTGCACATTAATGTTGTACTAAGAAACTGACAAATTTTACTATGGCAACCCTTGTCACAAACGTGCATTGAACTCTGACATTAGACAAGTTAATTCATCGTACAGACTTTACTACTACTGGGAAGCCATGATATGTTCTCAGTATGGCTAATACCATTAATATAACACAACCACAGAGGTGGTCTTTTCAATCTTTGTGCTCTTTCAATCTTCGATGCAGATAATTATATAAGCACTTTTTTCAAGGAAACAGCAGTGGATAGTCGCTTAGCCTTTTAGCATCTTAGGTCCAAGATTGTTCGGTCACCTACTGGGACAAACCTGATGGAAATCACCAACGGTCATTTGATACAAATTGCTGATGCTTTCTTGAGTGCCGAATGTGGTTCTCTGAGAAAATAATTGCCATCCATTTTTTATGAGCCAGTTTGCAGTTCTGAAGTACATTATTATGTTACTTTCTTGCCTCTCATGGGGATTATTTAAGCCTTATTCTTTGAGCTCAATTGCATCAAATGCCTAAACCAGTCCTCCAGCTAGGCTAAAATGGAACGGTGCAGCACCCTGTCGCACTTAGGTCCCACCCTGTCACCTTGTACCCCCATAATGCCCTATTTTGATCTGATCACATTGTTGTACAGCACATTTATTGGTAGTTTCAATAAATCATTAAATTTACACATTGAAACTAGTTAAACTAAGTATAGAAACAATATCTGAAATGAAAAAACGTTTAAGATGTAATATATTGAGTGCCCTTAATTGCCCTTTTGACACAAAAGTACACTTCCTTTTTAAATTCCTAGCTGGAGCACTCCCTTAACCTTATTTAGGTACTCTAGAGTCTGTATCCTAGCAAGAACCAGTAATCGAGGGTAGAACCAGTTCTTGGGTCTTAAGAGAAGATCCCCAGAAGGCTCCCAGAGTGGTCATCCAACCTGTGAATTTAGTGCACCACACTATCATGACCTCCATTTTTGGGGTGTGCACTGTGTGTACATGATTATTTAGCATTCCAAAATTCCAACCATAAACTCTGTCTAGGGATAGAGAAAAATAATTTTGTAACGTTCACGTTCTTAAAAAAACAATTTAAAATAAGATGTGTTTGTGAAACACTATGTCCCTTTTTGAGCAATTTTGACCCATATATTTGACATTTGACCTTCAAGGATGACCTTCACCTTGACCTTTCACCACTCAAAATGTGCCGCTCAATGAGATACACATGCATGCCAAATATCAAGTTGCTATCTTCAATATTTCAAAAGTTACGGCCAATGTTAAAGTTTGACACAAACAAACAAAGCAACAAACCAACAAACCAACAGACAGGTCAAAAACAATATGTCCCTCAGTATAGACTGGGGGACATAAAAAGTACTACTATAAAGAGTGGATCCAAATAAAATATTGCTCTGATTAATTTTCATTGTTTATCTGCCAATCTTTCGTTATTTTGATGCAAAGCTTATAATCACACAATTAATCTTTCATCTTGAATCAATGATGATAGCGTTAAAAATGGAAAGGATTTCAAAATTGCCAGATCATGCATTCTTACTACATGAAAACTGTCCTAATCCAATTGATTACTATGGCCTTCAGTATCAAACTAACACCCATTAAAGAAGGACTGCTCATTTAGTTATTATGCACATAGAAGGACTGCTCATTTAGTTATTATGTAGATAGAAGGACTTCTCATTTAGTTATTATGCAGCTAGAAGGACTGCTCATTTAGTTATTATGCAGATAGAAGGACTGCTCATTTAGTTATTATGCAAATAGAAGGACCTTGCTCATTTAGCTATTATGCAGATAGAAGGACTGCTCATTTAGTTATTATGCAAATAGAAGGACCTTGCTCATTTAGTTATAATGCAGATAGAAGGACTGCTCATTTAGTTTTGATGCAGATGCTTGCCATCATCTGGGCAGCTTATTTATATATTATAAAGTCTGTAAACAATCAATGAAAGCTTTAAAGGTCATTCTCTGAGACATCTTTCACTTTTGCTGGTCCTGACTTCATGGGTCTGCAGAACGAAAATATTCTGCAAACTCCACTTACTATATTCATGTATTTTGTATTATTATTTTGTTTAACACTAGAAACTGTAAAGTTTATGTGTAATAAAATTCTGTTCTGTTCTGATAATATTTTACAGCTCAAACAAACTGGTTTTGTTTTAAAGAATTTTAAATTGCGTGATCGTGCATAAACCATAAAATAAATAAAATAGATCTTTTAGCTCTTTTATTATCATTTATATATATAGTCTTTTATATGTAAAATGTGTTAATTCTTGGATTTGTTTATGCAGTTGTAGACATAAGACTTCTTTGGAAGAACTTTATTTGGACTCTATTCTCAACAAGTGATGTGTTTGTCAAACACTATGCCCCCCCCCATATATTTGACCTTTAACCTTGAAGGATGACCTTGACCTTGACATTTCACCACTCAAAATGTGCAGCTCCATGAGATACACATGCATGCCAAATATCAAGTTGCTATGTTCAATATTGCAAAAGTAATGTCAAAGGTTAAAGTTTTGGACAGACACACACATACAATTACAGACAGAAATCAGGCCAAAAACAATATACCCCCTCTTCTTCCAAGAAGGGGGCATACAAATTCAAAGAAAACTTTTGATACTATAAGGGCTGCAATATACAATACGAAAATTATTGGATTTGCAATTGTACATAACAGTAAGGCTACATACTATTTTTTACCTTATTAGATCTTTTCGGATTATTCACCATTGAATTGCATAATAAACATGCTCTTGCATAATTCAGCTCTTCTATAATTATTTACTTAGTTACTTAGACAAATGTCATGCTTGTAAAAAACCCATCATTTATGTGTTGTTAAATCGATTCACAAACTAATATCATGTTGTGAGTTCATAATTTCCAATTGACAATTATGGTGAGAAAAATTGATTTGGTTCTGTCAATCGCAATTGTATGGACAAGATATAAATAAATTTGCACAATTAAGCTAACATATCACGATTTTCATGGAAAAACTGAAAAAGACACTGTGCTCAATGAATATATGTCAACAGTTGGTGCTGGATTTGATTATTTTTCATTAAGTAAATTTTCTGGTAGTGACCTACAATAATGATCTCAAAGATGAATGATATTTTTAAGAGAATTAATGAGGTAGTTACAGAATGTGAAAAAAGTACAAAAAGTGGTATAAGTCTGCTACATTGCCAGTAAGAGTTATGTGCCTTGGTCAGTGAATATGCAATACGCAATTACCCTGACATATGTGAAATTTCCATTGAATACCTTTAGTAGAAGCAGTGATCAAGACTTTTGCACGCAAACCATATTTATAGCATAGAGCAGGCACCAATGCAAACGTCAACGCTGATAAATAAATGGGTGAGTGGTTTCGCTCAAACACTTTGATTAATGAGTGGAGTTTACAAGATTTTATGTTCATTTTTATATACATGCAATCGATACGTATAAAGATGCATCAACCCAGCAATAAAGCTCAGAGAGGACCCCTCAAACATAAATATGGCAATTATAAATATGGGCTCTCAGGTTTTTTTTTCCACTTTTGGGAAGATAGCTCATGGCTTTGGAATTGGAAATTTTATCGGCATTTTCAAAAAATTGGGAAAATAAATTCAGAAGCCTTCTTTGGCAGCACTTTAGTACAACCATACATATTGATATAACTCTGTATAATAATTTAAATTAAAAGAACAAAATCATATAAATCATTATGATGTACTTTGTTACATGTAGTTGAAATAAAATTGAGATAAAATAGTCATTAGACACTTCTTTCTTAAAAAATAAATAAATTGGAAATTGGGATTTTTTTTTGCAAATTTTGGGAAAAAAGGATACCTTTTGCCATTGGGAATATAGTTAAATTTGGGCTATAAAATCAGGCCTAAACAAGGACTGTGTTTGTGAAACACTATGTCCCCTTTTGAGCGATTTTGACCCATATATTTGACCTTTGACCTTGAAGGATGACCTTGACCTTTCACCACTCAAACTGTGCAGCTCCATGAGATACACATGCATGCCAAATATCAAGTTGCTATCTTCAATATTGCAAAAGTTATGGCCAATGTTAAAGTTTGTGCAAACAAACCAACAAACCAACAGGGCAAAAACAATATGTCCCCCAGTATAGACTGGGGGAAATAAAAAAACCTGGCCCTATATGGGCTAAGTATACGATTCAAATCCAGTATATGCAATAACGTTTTATATATGTCAATGTTGGCCAAAATGGAACCAAAATGGGTGAACAAAGTTGGGACATTTATGAAATAAACATATGGTCCTGAGCATATGTCTTTTCAGCCTGCTGTTGCTTTATTCAGCAAAAGCAAAGGACCTTATTTGAAATAGGTGCTTGAACTTCATGTTCATTACAAGGTCAAAATTAATGAGCCACCCTCTGGGAAAATGGGGCTTAATTTAAAAGCATAAAAAGTCTTCCCAGATGAGCCTGAGAAGTTTGCACAGACTTTTAAGGGACGAAACTTTCTGATTGGACTGGATTTTTGTTTAGATAAGGGACTTCCTTTAAACAAAAAATTCAACAAAATTCCATAAAAACGGAAAGTGTCCTCCCTCAGATAAGCTAGGTGGACTGCACAGACTAATATGAGACGTCACTTTACGCACATGCCTTAAAATCCGTTTTACCAGAGCAAAGCTCAGATACAAGTACGGCAATACAGTTAGGTGTCCAGATTTATTGTTTCACTCACCTCTTTTTAAACGACCTTGACCATCCATGGTAAGATCGGGCTCTTCTAAAGAATCCGGGCTTTTCCTGCCCGTAATCGGGGGACACAGCGGGCTCAAGTTTGATCTCCGGGATCTGGAACTTTGACCGTGTCGACATTTTCGTTTTGCCACAAACCGGGAAATAGTCCATCCACAAATTCAGCTATGTATCAAACGCAAATCAAGAACCAATGTATTTCATGCCAGGCTTTGTTTTTGTGTTATATTAGGTCCATTCCAAATATAATTCACATATAATAAATGTTTATGACTTGGTTCCATTTTCAAATTTCCATCAAATACTGACTTCTATTAAATGTTCATCAAATGCTGACAATGTGTAAAGTGAGTTCCATTCCAAATATAAATTCTTGAAATTCACATATAATAAATGTCTATGACTTGGTTCCGTTTTCAAATTTCCGTCAAATACTGACGTCTAATGTTCATCATTAATGAACTAAATAGGAGAAAACTCTCCCATGATGATTGTCATTTCAAAGACAGTGGCCTTGAAATCAACACGCAATTAATATCATTTTATTGCATCTTCATTTAAAATGTTCTGCCCTATAAATAATGAACTGTTGTATTTTAGTTAAATGGACATATCAATGCTTAATGAAGTATTAAACATTCACACCTAAAATCATCTTTTGGTAAAAAGATTTATAAAATGATTGCTTATCGCACAGGTTTTGTTTTTATAAACATTCACTAAAATATTCATGTGTTACACGGACACTTAAAGCTGATGCACAGGAAAATTTGCTGTGGTAGAAAAATCGCTTAGAATGAAAAACACATAAAGCAGCACTTTGCCCATGTGCCTTAATGATGATAGTACTGTAGCTGTGTGCAATTTTGTAGAAGTGAGTTTGAGTCACAATACGGCAATATACGTATCCAGGAAAAAAAACATTTTTGGAAAAACCCACTTATCAGCTGGTACAAATAAAGCTGACCCATTTATAATCCTTTCAAAATCACAAACTGTATCAACCGTTAGGATTAAAGGAAGCTATCATTGGTTGATATAGTGGACCAGAGTTATTTGTACCGGGGTAATTAGTGGGTTTTTCTAAACTCGTGCTTTTCCGGGATAGGTCTATTATAAGGCCACTTATCGCAGAAAATAGTTTGACATTCCATTTATTTTTTCTTAATGGTAACTATTTATTTATCTAGTTTTTAATATATTTAGTCATTCAATATATTATTTAATAATAGATATATAATTGTGTGAAATGTGGCACTATTTATTGCTTTACTATATATGTCTATAACATTTTGAGGTAAACACAGTTGATATGCGCCTTTAAGCCTTTGAGTGCTGGAACCGGATTTTGAAGGCCTTTGCAAACAGTTTTGATCCAGATGAGACGCCACAGAACGTGGCGTCTCATCAGGATCCAAACTGTTTGCTATTCTGATAGTATTCTTTAAAAAAAATCAAAGAAAATGCTTATTTTAGAAATTTAGCAGACGACATTTTAGCAGATGACAAATTTCCCAGCATGCAAAGGGTTAAGCACTATTCTGAATGTCAATTAACAATTGCGGTCTTTTCGTTGTTGTCAAGTTTTGTTTGTTCAGGAAAGTCAAAGGAAAAAACTTAATGAATTTTTCCTTCAGAAAATCTTCCTCAAAAACATGTTGATGTCATAAATTGTTAATCATTAGCAAATAATTCATTATAAATATAACTTCATTATTTTCCGCCCTTAACATTTTCATAGTATTTAAATGGACTGCATGACAACAATTAATTGACATTATTTCTACTTTATCAGCAACAATTTACACTTACTGGTTTGACGGATAATGCAATTAAAAATGTTTTAAGGATATCTGACATACATAGACTCAAGAAGTTGTTGTTAACAATCCTTTAGCATATCATCAAACAATTTAAACCTGATTTCAATCTTGATGCTATTCCGACACCTTTCAATAAATCCCTCTTGACTGTCCACTACAGTAAATCCCATATTAAGAATACATCCTTATTCACATCCTTAAATACCAACTCTCCAGTCACTGTCACTTAAATCTGGTCCATCTTTCAGTTAAATCTCATGTGATGTCCAAGAAAATGTGTATAACTTTTAATTAAAATTTATGCAAATTGTATACAAATCATGTCATCCTCACAAATCACCAGCGCTGATTTTAATTCACATATGAGTCACGTTCTGAGAAAACTCAACAAAATGCATGTGTGTAAAGTGTCATCCCAGATTAGCCTGTGCAGTCCGCACAGGCTAATCAAGGATGACACTTTCCGCTTTTATGACATTTTCGTTTAAAGGAAGTCACTTCTTAGCGAAAGTCAAGTTTATGCAGAAAGTGAAGTCCCTGATTAGCCTGTGTGAACTGCACAGGCTTATCTGGGACGACACTTAACGCACTTGTGTTACGCCCAGTTTTCTCAGAACGCCACTCATATAACCATGCTGTTCCGAGCGAGTCCAGGTATGGAATGATCAGATGTCTTTTCCAATACAATATTACTTACATTAAATATCCAGCGCAATTGTGTTTATCCACAATATTCAATTAAATACTTCCAATACTAATATGGAATGAACAGATGTCTTTTCCAATACGATATTACCTATCTCACCTATAAGGTCCATCACACTTGAGTTTGTCCACAATTTAAATAAAACATGTCTTGTAATGTTATGAAAACAAAGTTCTGTATATCAATATTTTCATTCTATAAGTTGGATAATAGTGTACAAATATTGTTGATATTTAAACAATAATGAAACACAAATTAAAATAAACTCCTTGTTATTTAACTTCCTTTTCTAGCAAATATCTCTATATGAGCTTCACTTTGGGCAAACAGGGCTTGTTGCATGTGCGAAAAGTGTCGACCCAGATTAGCCTGTGCAGTCCAAACAGGCTTATAAGGAACAACACTTTCTGCCTAAACTTCATTTTTGATAAGAAGAGAATACCTCATAACAAAATGTGCAAACAAAGCGGAAAGTGTTCTCCCTGATAAGCCTGTGCGAACTGCACAGGCTAATCTGGGACGACACTTTACTCACATGCAGTAAGCCCAGTTTTCCCAAATGAGACAAACTGAACCTCCGTTTCTATCAAACATCGCTATATAAATGCTGGTATCCCTGCTGCACATTAAGCACACACTGTGCATCGATACAGCTAGTAAGTCCTTATCCATCGCCGAGGGTGATTGGTCCCGATCTATTATTCATCCACTGTCAAGGAAATATTAGTAGCGGTAGATCAACTATTACCGCTGCCATCAGAGACAATTACCCTAAGACATTTTCCTCACAAAATGGACGTCATTTTTACAAGAAGCTGTATCAAGTGGTCTGTATCAGTTAAGAAATATTTAGGAAAGTGAGGAGGTGGCGCTTTATTACATTTTCCTCATATTCTCACCTTTTGTTGTGTAATATGGGTTTCTTTTAAATTTAATTTTCAAAGGTCATACTGATATCCTTATATAATACTTATATATACCATCTCTCTTAGTGTTTTTTACAATGCATTAGGTGGCTTCACATTATCACATAAGCCTTGTTGTAGGAATACAGGTCTTAATGCATGTGCATAAAGTGTAGTCCCAGATAAGCCTGTGCAGTCCGCACAGGCTTATCAGGAATGACACTTCAAACTTTTATGGAATTGTTCGTTAAAAGAAAGTCTCTTCTAAACGAAAACCAGTGTAGGCCAAAATGTTGTCCCTGAGGGTAATCTGGGATGACACTTTACGCACATGCAATAAGCCCAGTTTTCCAAGAACGAGGCTGACATTATAATGTCTTAACCCTTTGAATGCTGGGTAATTTGTCATCTGCTAAATTTCTAAAATTAGCATTTTCTTCGATTTTTTTTCAAACAATAATATCAGAATAGCAAACAGCTTGGATCCTGATGAGACGCCACGTTCTGTGGCGTCTCATCTGGATCCAAACTGTTTGCAATGGCCTTCAAATCCGGTTCCAGCGCTCAAAGGGTTAATTTACTTTCCCAACATACACATTAAGATTCACATACAAGTGTTTCCACCTTCAATCTTGCTGAAGTTTCAACATTTAAATATCTTTGCAAATACAAATACACAATTTTGACTGTATCGGGTTTTGTTCTTTCCTGCATTGTAAAACACCTTCAATTAAAGTAATAATGTGTTTCTTAATTGTTTGTTTTTTTATCTATTTTGTCTAATTGCACCTTTTGTATGATAAATATTCATTTATTATTATTATTATTATTATCGAGTGTTATTCCCATTAGAATACTCCCTTGTTCCATAATAATATTAAATATATTAATTATTCACAAGTGATCGTTTTATTCCGTCTGCAACAATTGTTTATGTTTCCGCACACTGACAATTTCCCATTTTTATTAAAATCCAGACATTAACATTTTACAAAAGCACTTAATTCTTAGTAACCATAGCTATTAAATAATATATTTGATATAATGACACCTGCTGAAGACAATAAACTCTCAGTTTTCGCCTTTTTTTTCAACTTTTCAATGACAGAAAATGGTTCAATTCCAATAAATTTCCTTACAATATTTCCTTGTTCTAAGAAATGAGAAATTTTATTTGGATAATAAATTCAGCAAAGAATTGCAAACCTGTACAGTTTTAGAGGACCTATTACATTTTCATAGATCACGTTTTCAGTGTTAAAAGAGGAACAAAGAACCATCTGTATGGATTTTGAAAATGACGATGAAACCTGCGTCCAAATTTATCGCATTTTTCTGTAAACTTTCTCTATAAAATTCTTCAGAGTTATTTCTCCAACCAAGAATTTCCAAGCTTACTTCATATCTCTTAGAAGAAAAACACACATATCAAATAGCTTTTGCTACAAAGACTTGTTTCATAGCCAGATCTTTTTCTACAGATTCTGTCAATCAAAATGTAACCCAAAGAAAATGATTTGCACACAAGACACTTCCTCTAGTTATAACAGATATAATTATGTTCATTTTAGGCTAAATGTAGTATTAATGTGTATTTTTAACATGTTTTAAGATAATAGTTTCCTCATGCATTTGTCCAAACAATCTCCTTTTGAAATGGGAGAGGCCAAAAAAAGTTTTGGGTTAGTTCATGGCAAACATATTGTAGCGTACTCCTGTCCCGTCTCGTTCTACACCGTATTGACTTACTAAGTTAGTAAAAGGTTTCAAACAAACGAAGCCGCCATAAGTTTAACGGTTTATTCTGTGTAACGACGATCGTTCCGATAACAACATCAGAGGATATATAAAACTCTGGAATATCTATTTGTTTCGTGAAGCAAAGCAGTTATTTTGTTCGCGAAGACGAGTCATAAAGCTGACTTATAAAAATAAAGGTGAATAATCTATGTCGCGGATGAGTCACCACAGGATGTAAACAAACGAGTGTCAAAAAAAATGAGACAATTCAAAAAGATGAACCGATTGAACTTTTAAGCAAAAATCTATAAGGAAGAAGGTAGAAAACCTTGTCGACTGCAAACTGGATCGATGTTTTATCTGTCTTCCCAGGCTGCTGCTGATCCACCGAATAGGAACTTGAAATCTTGAATAATAATGACTTAATCCCAAAAACGCGACCTTCCTTCGTAGAGGCTCGAACCGGAATGAATCTACATGAACGCTGATCTTCCTTGGTCGATTCAGCACTGGGTCGAACCGACCTATGGTCGAACGACCAACTGAGGCAAATCGACCCGGGTCGACAAGTTCTAAGAATCCAAGATGGCCGCCATTGCAAATGTAAACAAAGCTCGGATGAGGACTTACCATGAGCGATTGCTAATAAAACTTATGCAAAATGATATATGACATAGAGGAAAATAACTATTAAAACTCCGTGGTGAGTTGTAATGGATACATATTACAAAAAAATGGAGAATTTGCCTAACAGGACACCCATAAACAAAGAAACTGCTTCGCTCCTTACAAGTGTTAAGCACCAATAAAATAATGATATGCTTATGGAAACTTAAAAGACAGTGAGGGCGGTTTTAATTACAAAATGCATTCTGTATAGACATAATAAATATGCAGTCATGTATTTATGTAAAATTCCCTCACTGTTGAACATCACAACTCTTGGAAAGTTGAAACATGTATTAAAGGTAAGTATTCATTTATCACTTTAAAAATAGTATAATTTATTAACGTAAATATAAATATTGAGAATAGTGGGGCGCATCAATATGGGCCACAGTTTAAGGAATATGAAACTTTATTTTTGCGATCTGTCTTTTTCGATCATGATATAAGAATGATGACCTTTCCCTGATTTAAATGTGTCAGACTGACATATAGGTACAACAATGAAGACCGTCTGTGACCGAAATAGGTCTGAAAAACAATGGGCATTTTATGCTTCATAACGTCCATATTGATGCAAAATTTGATCTTTAAGTGTTTTAAGCTTTCCAAGAAAGCTTTCTTGATATTGGTTAACCAGTGTACATTCTTTCTTCAGAAATCATTATTTTTCTTGCGAAACATATAATTTTCTGGGAATAACATCATGATCCTCCCATAAATCTGTATAAAGTACATACATGTACATGTCTTAATTAGTTCATGTACACAATGAGTTTGAGATGCATCAATTGTTATTATTTTAATAAAGCCATGTGTTATATTGTAACCCATCTATCTTTATTGTGGCGTTTCCATCTCCATCATTGGTAAGTGGTAAAACAATTAGTAAATTAGAGGTTATCAACATACATGACAAATTCCTTTCAAATTATGTTCAAGGGCAAATAACTCCGGAATGTGTGGATCCCTGGGAATGAAGTGTTTGGCACACTAATCACTCCACAGTGATTACAAAACTGTTTGAAGTTTCAATTGATCGCTCAAGACATGTGAAAGAAGTTTGCTCCACAAAATTGAAACATTTTATGTGATCTGTCATTTAGCGACATACAGACAGACAGAGTGACTCCGATATACTGCCACTCAATCTTTGTTCACAGGGGTATAATCACCAAATCAGGGGTTGCAGGCTCAAGCCCCTGAATCACTTACTTTTTATTAGACATTACCCTCAAAAATGCAGTGTACTACTTGCTTCTCACCATGAGGCACTCAACGACTTAGGTTCCCCTCTGCATCTATATTGAGCCTCGGCTAATCAGCGACGACACTTTCCGCCTAAACTGGATTCAATACAGTAAAAGCGGAAAATATTGCTACTGATTAGCCTGTGAGGACTGCACAGGCTCATCTAGGGCAACACTTTACGCACATGCATTAGGACCCGTTTTCCCAGAGAAAGGCTCATATATATCCACCATGGCAACCTTATTAAAGAGTCTCCTGATGATGGTCATATCAAAGTGAATCTTGATTAATTAAATGTTCTACATATACATCCATATATACATCCATATATATATATATATATATATATAGTCTTAGCAATCTCGGTGAATTAAAATGTTCTAAATATACATCCATATATACATCCATATATATATATATATATATAGTCTTAGCAATCTCGGTGAATTAAAATGTTCTCCATATACATCCATATATACACATATAGTCTTAGCACACTTATTATATTTTTCTAATAACACTTAATCGCTGAAAGAGCCATAGGGGAGTGAGCACGAAACTAATCATAATAGAATCTTAAATAGAAATATGAAGCAGACACAATTTCATGCTAAACCCTGGTCATTATAGTAACCAACAAAATTAGATGCTTTTGACTTAAATGTACTGACAGCTTTTTACTACGTTAATATTTCTGAGAAAATGTGTCATCTTTACGGCTATAATCCATTTCTACAAAATAGCCATGTTTATTTTTAGAAATACTAATAACACTTACTGTTGAAAGAGCCATAGAGTGTTAAGCGCGAAACTAATCATATTAGTATCTGAGATAGAAATGTGACGCAGATTAAATTNGGGGGGGGGGGGGGGTGTGTTCGCACCCAACTTATTATGACGAGTAAAAAACCCAACTTTATACCACGCAAGAACGGTTATTTATTTTTTCCCGGAATCCAGTGAGTCTTCGTATTAAAGCATTACAATAATGTTGAATTCAATAGGCTACCAACAGGTCACCATATAATAAGTCGCCTGTCTTCATTGGCGCATGTGAACATCCACTATGGATTCCAACAAAACATGCCCGACATCATATCGCGATTTTCTCGCCTACATCCCCGCAAAATGGAATTGGAATCTTTGTAAAAGATCTTTGTTTTCTGTATTTTGGAATTGTAAAATACACCAATTTTATCAAGATTCCAAGATTCCAATAAATAATGGTATTTTATGCAGTTCTTGTTGTTGATTTTACATTCTATAAATTTGTTGTGGCATATGTAAACAAAGTGTGCACATACTAATGTCGGTTTAAACACCGTATGACATAATGTATTTCCGTGACTGATCAAAAAAGATGGTTATTGAAAAACGGTAGTGGGGAATACATGTATGTTATATCATATTTATGTCGATCAGTCACTGAGTATTGATTGTCAATGAAAGTGAAATTTCATATATCTGAAGGAGGGGGACAACCCCTCCCGCACATACCCCCTTCGGGGCTCAATAACAATCGTTGATGGGAAATTCGCAAAACCTGGCTACGGGCCTGCACTCTAATATTAGATTATCCTGACAGTTCACGATAATGTAATATGTTTCTTCCCTATGAGGAACCCTTAAAAGCATCTTAATAGACAATTTGCACTACTTCAGCAAACTAATTGGGCACTTTATCACAAACAGACAATATTGGAAGACTTGAAACAAGAGGACCATGATGGTCCTGGAGTCGCTCACCTAATAATTTCACACGGCACCTGGTAACAAATTAATATATATAACTCCTTCATAAATTGTCCAATCGAAATGAAAATTGAGTGGACACAAGTAGGGCATTGATAGGTCATCCTGTAGTAATTGTGTGAAAATCCTCTAAGTAGTTTCCGAGGAGTTGTGATAACAAGATTTTCTCCCTATATCTGCTATATAGTTAAAAGTAACAAAGGGCCATAACTCCTTCAAAAAATTTCCGATTAAAATGACAATCAGGTGGACACATCAAGGGTACCCATAGATCATCCTATTAGTGAAAGGAAATATCGTAGATACAGCGAGTTATCGATTTATGGGTGTTTGGTGCTATGACTCGCTTAAAATAAGTTATAAAAATACATTAACTCTTGGCTATTATGTTAAAATACCTAAATTTAACTGCATTATTCTTAATTTGTTAGATGTTATGTACATGTACAGCGTTAATTTAATAGTGTTATAAAAATAATGAAATTAGGTCATGATATAGTGGAATCTATAATAAACAAGAGGGCCATCAGGCCCAAGGCGCTCACCTGAGAGCAAAAGGAACGAGACTATTCTGAAAAAATGCAAGCTAATTCATAAAGATTGGACCAAAAAAGTGACTTTTAACATGTTTTTTTTTATATTTGACCTAGTGACCTAGTTTTTGAGCTCATATGACCCAGTTTCAATCTCTGCCAAGATTTCATTGGGACANATATCATCCACACAAGGCAAAACATACTTTCGTCTAGACACCATTGCGTTTGTTTGTGAGCGTAATTGGTTATACAGATGTACTTTATTCTTGGCAACAATTAAGTTTACAGCGAGAGAGATAGTTGACCTTTTAAAGGGTCTGTAAACCACACAAATGACCAAACAAGAAAAGTTCTTAAATACCGTATTTTTTACAATTATTAGTTTATATTGATTAAAATATCCCGACTGGTATATAACATTACACGAAAAAAGTTCATATTTTCAGTATATTCGGTAATAACATTTCGCGATGTGAAATCGAAAGTACATCGCTAAAATAAGTTACATAACGATATACACACTATAAATAACGCAAGTAGATTGATCATTTTATATAATAATTTGCATTCCTGGGTTGACCACGTGACGATGATGCTCAATCTACTAGCGTTATTTATAGTGTTAATTGCAAAACGGGTTGTAACATACGTATCATTCAATTGTAAGAGTACACAAACACGTATCACTATGTTAATCATGGGAGGACGCCAGAAATGTGTCCGAAATACACAAATGCCTCCGCTCTGTTACAATTCATCATCCTCCATTAACAATACACATTTAAAATAAACGACGTGACGTTCTAAAAGGTTGTGTCACATGAGATATATGGCGTGTCTTTGTATTCACATGAGCCGTTCAGGTTTCAGTGTATATAATTGAACGTGCCTTTAACGAGAGTGATATCGTCCATCAACACATCACAATCATGTAATATTCCATTTAGAATATGCCTGTGTCATGCATTAATGATAAAATGTAAACACATGTTCGCCAAATAGAACATTTTTAAATCATGTTAGACAACAAAATGAAATTATCTATGTAGATATGTGAAAAAAGTTCTGTTCTGGTCTGTTCTATTCTGTTTATTTACTATTTGTAGAAAGCGGAAACCAAAACATGCGGACGAACTGACGGATGGACAGTGATAAAATATAGGCCACTGTTCGGTGGACAAAGGCAATCAACATCGGACTTGTTTCAAAACCGAATAAGATCAAACATTTCTTTCAATTGAACGTAAACACTTGACTCTACATTGGTGCAAAAAGGTACCACGTGACATTTAAGTACAATGGCACATCATGGCATAATACCTTTTGGCACTAAGGGGGCGAAATTTGCAACGGTATCAAAGTCAAATCAATTTGAATGTCAATCACGCCTTTGAAACACATATGTCTGAAAGTTTCATAAAAAGTTCTATTTACGGTTTTTAACGTGATATACTACGTTTTCATTAAACGGCCTTATGTATCTTAGGGCGAGGTGTTAATGAGACAGAATTAAGCTATGCAGCTATCTGGATTTTCGCCAACTAGGAATGTTATTTCGGAGATTTCGTGTAAACATGTAACATAGAGAAAACAATAGACATCTCAGGTCATTATCATACAATCAGCATTATCACAAGCGATCAACCATTTATCACCGTAAATAACGCTTTGCCGTAATTTCTTCAGAATCGACAATAACCAAAAATAGAGTAGAAAATTAGCTCTTGCACTTTGTCGTAATTTCGTCAGAAAATGACAAAAGAAAATATAGTAGAAAATTGGTTCTTGTGTCATCGAAATCAGGTCATTAACATCAGGGAAAGTGAGAAAACTTAATTTGTCGGTTGGTATGAATCATTGCGGACGGTGCATTGATGCAAATCAAGACCGATTAGAGCACGCGCTGTTTGACAAAGACGTGTCAACATTCCGTCATCAAGGTTGCATAGGAATAGTTTAACATAAAAATGAGCCTCGCTCTGTGAAAATGGGGGTTTTATGCATGTACGTTAAGTGTCGTCCCAAATAAGCGAACTGCACAGGCTATTCAGGGACGACATTTTACGCCTAAATTTAATTTGATGGTACAATGAACAGTTTCATCCAAAATTATTTAATTAGTATACAAAACAATTTAACTAACGGTAAATATAAGTGTGCTTAATAAAAGGCACAATGCTTTTCAAAAGCAGCCAAATTAAATCATTTTCTGCGATATAAATAGCGATTAAAAATTCCAGAGTTTTGAGAATTCACCCCAGGGACCGCCTATTATCGGAACGGCATTATGATATTCCGTGTTCACTTCATTATATAAAGCGTAGCGGATTTAGCAAAGGTGGGTTTCAACGAAATAGGGGCCGCCATCAGAGGCTACAGTTGAAAAGGGAGCAGATTAGTCAAGTACAAAAACACGTATAGGTAGCAGAAAGATATTTTACAATATTCAATTCCATGGAATACCGGTACACAGTTTTATAACTTATAAGCTCATTTGTCATAAAAACGCAAAACAAATGCATTTTGAGTTTAGTATTTTGGAAGAGCATTTCACCACTTGGGTCCAATAACTGCTTATGATCTATCTGCCATCTTTGTTCGAGTTCTTGTGATGTTGAAGATATTATCACCAATTGATCAAAGTCTGTATCGACCTTCACCAGTTGTGAACAGCTCTCTGATGTAACTTGGAGCGGTTCCACATTTAGTTCTAAACATGAGCACGAGTATCTTGAACATTACACGTGCATGTATTGGGAGCCAGTGCAGTGACCTGACGATAATTCATAATATTAGCCGACATTGAGGGAACGGCGTTCTTTGCTTGAACAACTGCCATTAGTCTGACCGGGAAAGTACTTGTTCAGCTTGACATCACGATTGACTCCCAGCCAGCCAACCTATATTCATTCGCGTGTGTAGGCTTAATCTGTGTCATACCATAATCAGGGTCAGTGACAAGCCATGGAACTTAATAATTCGTGGGATGTTTTAAAGAAAAGGGAAGGGCGCTCTACAGGAAATGTGCTAATTGCTGAACTCAACTAAACTCAGACCGCTTCCTTTTTTCGTAATATTAACTTCTGGGACGTAGCATGGCTTAACGGTATGATATGTGCTACGTCAGAAATACAAACGCCAATATTCATAACAAGTGTTTTTTTTTCCGAGAAAATATATATTAATATCGTTAGCATCAGAAAAAGGAGAAATAACTACTATATAAAGACTTAACATTAATCACGATACAATTAAACAACGTTATGAAGCACATACTTATGTACTTAAGTAGACATTACTGCGTCTGGAAGATTAATTGCTAGTCGAGACCAGATAGGACAGTGACCTTTGGCGTAGGTCAAACCCGGCAAATTAGTTCATGATACTGTTGATTTTCACATTACCGAGGGAAAAAATATTGGTAAAGAACGGAAACAATAGCTGTCGGCTAGACTTATCTTCAGCGTTGAACGTATAATGTACGTTTTTGTCGGTCGCATCATATAATGACCATGCAGATATATTTTTGGACTTGAATATCTGTATTATTCATTTAGAACATGCCCATTCAAGATGAAAATGTATACATTAATTAAAACGAGAAACGTGTTTGTCCCAAAAATTTAGATTTTATAGTTGTTTACCAATTTATTTAGATGAAATTAATTTATTTTGCAAGCAAGGTCTGCATATAAGCAACCTACACAAAGCATTACACCACAATAACTCACTCTAAACTAAAGATTTTTAAGCAGAAACCAGTTTTTTATTTTGAGTACTTGTGACCTTGACCCAACTGGGCGCAAATGCAACGCCAGCCTAGATCTGCACGTAAATTCCGTACACAACACAAATTACAACACGATACCTTCATCCAAAATTAAGCTTTTCATCATTCAATTTTACCTTTAAACCTAGTTTTAAACCTCACGTGACCCAGTTTCGAACTCCGCCTAAATTGTATTAGGACAAATGTTCTGACCAGGTTTCATAAAGATTGGGCAATATATGTGTCCTCTAAAGTGTTCACAACGTAAATATTGACGACGTTCGGCGAAAGACGTGCGACAGACAAAAGGCGATTACAAAAGCTCACCATAAACACGTTGTGCTCAGCTGAGTTTAACGAAAGTAGCTTTTGTTTATTTAATATATACGGCATACACAATTATACGCATTTTAACGTTCCTAAATATGTAAATGTGTTGGAACCACTGCAAGAGGTAATAGTCTGACGTGAAGCAATTTACTCGCGATATACGCAGTCATTAGCAATACAAGCGCTGCGGGTGAAAGATCCCATTAAGACAAGAAAACGAAAATAATGTGTGTTAGTAAGATATTTCGCGTCAAGGCGATCATAGAAATTGTTGTGCTCAATGTTGTGCGCTTAATTTAGTATAGCTTGTAAAACTTTAACTGACCCTGAACGTTAAACACAAATATAGTAAAGTATAGTTTTAATTAATACTAGGGATGCAATAGGTTAAACGGTTAACCGGTTAACCTACCGAAACGGTCATTAACCGGTTACATTTTTTTTGGAAAAGGATAACCCATTTGGTTTCAATTGTGTTTTTTTTCATGCAATAAATCGTACGATTTTACTTTTTGCGCGCAACATACTGCAAACGAAACCTTATGTATTAATTTATTACATAAGTTTTCGTACTTGAGTCAGTATAAACAGATTACAGATTAGCTCACGAACTTACTGTTATGTTGTCATTTATCTGGTAAAACAGGACATGCTGATTTAAACCTGTTTCATCCTTAGTGGGTTCACAAGTAAATATGTTTATGACGGCGATCAATAATGCGCTCATTACAATCATATCTTGTTTTCAATGTCAAGGCTGTAACATAACCACTTTAAAGCATACCTAATGGTGCGATAAACGGAAAACTATGAACAAAGGTACGGATGGTACGGATGGTTATTGTCAGGGTATTCGTTCTGTTTGTCATTGACCTGTACATGTATATATAAACGTTGTCGCTGTTATTTTAATGACCTTGAATGGACACGTGACAAGTAACGATATGATTATTGGGGCCCCACCGGCATTCCATAAATACTACGCATCCTACACGATTAGTATTAATCAACGTCGTTCTCTCCGTACATCTCTGCCATGACATATATAATGTCAAAACATAACACAAGGTACCGAACTTTATTTGCCATTACACTTGATTGCCATGACCGAACAAATAAATAACAAATCACCTTCAATTTATGATAATGTGGACAAATATTAAAACTCTGAATTAAAATTGTTTGAAGAACTATCTCGTCAATATACGCAGATGAAAATTAGTTCGCAGTATGTATGTAAGCACGTGCCCAAGATCCACGCGTTTCATGAATACGATACTTGTTTAACTCTTTCAGTGCTGGAACCGAATTTTGAAGGCCTTTGCAAACAGTTTGGATCCAGATGAGACGCCACTAAACGTGGCGTCTTATCAGGATCCAAACTGTTTGCTATTCTGATAGTATTTTTTGAAAAAAAAATGAAGAAAATGCTTATTTTAGAAATTCAGCAGACGACAATATCTTTATATTAGACGACAAATTTCCCAGCATGCAAAGGGTTAATATCATGTGAGGGCCGTTAACGATTCATGTTGCACAGTATTCGAGGTTACAAATACTGTTAATATACATAGAACTGTGGCGATCAATATGTGGGGATAACAACTGAAAGTATTATGAGTTTGACTGAAGGAGAAACTTGATTATAATGATGAAAACGATTATTACGATAACGATGATGTTGATAACGATGACAATGATAACGATTATGCTGATAACGATGATGATGGGCGATGACGATGATAATGATGATGATGATGATGATGATGATGATGATGATGAGAAGGAGGAGGAGGAGGAGGAGGAGGATACAGGAATGTCAGTAATTGTATACCAAACTACACAAAAGTAATACGACTCTCCGTGACAAAGTGCATGCATTTTCATAAAAATCAGGTAGGAAAAATGGCGTAAGCAAAGAAAGTAAAACTATACATTAGTTTAAGATCATGACGATGAATATAACGACCTGAACTCGGCGATTTGTGAAGCGGTATTCCTAAGAATACGTTTAAAAGCGTACGTCAATATACGAAACCTAGTTATCGACATCTGAAAGCTTCAATTGGTGATCGAGCGATCGATACGTGCAAAGTACAGTGTAGTTGTGGTCTATAGCAATCAACTACCCCATAAATGGAATATCGACGCTATTTTATCAGTTTTTGTAGGCACACATGAGCAACGCAAGTCGGCTCAATGTTCCAATGTCGAACAGGTTGTTAGCTGTCCGACATTCATTGATTTATAAGCACTGGTCGCACATTTATCAATACTGATATTACTTAAAACGCGTAAATAGGTCAAGAAAACTGGAAACTAATAACCTGTGTGCGTGGGCAATACCATGTATGCACTCTTATCGGATATTCCAGTAGTAAATACAATACAGACCGGACGCCATGGTGAATATAGAGCTGAATGTGGAATAAATAGACTATGCGCATCGCTCTGGTAAACTGAGCTAAATGCATGCGCGTAACGTGTCGCCCCAGATCAGCCTGTGCAGTCCATACATCAGGGACGACAATTTCCGCATAAACTTGGTGTATGTAATAACAAATAGAATTTAAAAAATCAAGGTAAGAAACAGTGATAGCAATTCAAATATGTTCATATGTTACGAAACAAAACTATAAAACTTGCCTATTTAAATAAAATGGCGGTAACAGCACTTTATCGTAAAATAACAGGTTGTTATCATAACAAACTATGATAACAACGTCATTAAAATGTCGTAAGCAACAACTGTTGTAGATATGTAAATGAAATCATTGATATCATACGCACGTGAAGACTGGCAACATATTGATGTCAATACAACTATGTATATGATGTTTGTCACATGCGTATTGATAAATCTAAATAACGCATTGGCACTCAACACAAGAAGAGCTACAGTTCGAACATAACAACACATCTTAATTGTTCAATTCATATGTAAATGTGTGTATTTACATGTTTTATTTTCTGATATCGAAGTGCGCTATCGTAAAAAAGTTGCAAGTAATATCAAGTGTGCTTTAATTTATATATATCTGACATCATGATCAGTATTGTAAACATAAATGTACACTATTCCATTCTAATCCAAAGTATATATATANCTATTTTGTGTCATCGTAACATAATTTTATCAATATATTAAAATTTAACACATATAAAAATCGTACAGTCCCACTTTAAGCAAAATCAAAATAAGAAACATTTAAGATTACAGAATTGTATTATATACAGACCCTTTAGGGATCCATTTCAGACAAAGAAATTCATATACCTTAAGCCCATTCACTGCAATTTGTTTTAGCCCAATTTGGAAAAGTACCAGTACCGAACCAATTGGGAAAAATTAGAGCATAAAACCCTGAAATTGGGAAAATTTGCATCCTGAAATCTTCAGATTGGGAATTATGGGTCTTTTAAATTACTTGGTATTTTAACAAACCAATTCAAATATTCATTTGCATGCATTTGGCTTGAAATGTTCAGTTTCAATACTCATATTATGTGTTCACTTGATGTTAATGCACTTTTAGAGAAAAATGTCCTTTATTTTGCGAATTTTTTAAGATGGCAATTGCGAATTGTTAAGTCTTTTTCTCAATTGAGAAAGTAGCTTTTACCACTGCTTAATAAAGAAGGAAAAAAATCGCTGACTTAGGGGTGTAAATATCCTGTGTCTGACTTGTCCAACACCTCCTAGTCAAACAAGAACATTTGTTATTCCCGATAGTCCAATTTTTTAGACAATATCAATTTCTTGCTGAGAGAATGATGCCCTTGGAGGTTACCATGGAGTTTGATTAGGGTCTTTAATGTTGTATGGCATATTTGCTTGATAAAACAGGATACTGCTAAATAGATCAGACCTGATGTTCTTTAAATGGATCATGATGTTCAAAATCAATGACCGTTATACTGGGTTGCCTTTAAAAACCAGAAAAGGTCATATATGCATCATATATACGTTTGTCTAGAGTTGGCCTCCTAAGAGGCTGAGGCAAAGCACTGAATTAGCCCTTTCAGTGCGGGAACCGAATTTTGAAGGCCTTTGCAAACAGTTTGGATCCAGATGAGACGCCACAGAACGTGGCGTCTCATCAGGATCCAAACTGCTTGCTATTCTGATAGTATTCTTTGAAAAAAAATCGAAGAAAATGCTAATTTTAGAAATTAAGCAGACGACATTTTAGCAGACGACAAATTACCCAGCATGCAAAGGGTTAAATAGGCTTGTGTGTTTTTCACATTTTATGTGGTCCTTCCACACCTGAGGCTGCATTTTGTGAGGACACAGATTGTATCCCAGCACTCCTGTCTAATAACTTACTAGACTCACAAAAATTGGGATAAATTTTAATTTATAGCTGCAATTTCCAACTATTAAGTTGCAACTGAAAGATTTTCAATTTTGGTGTGGTCTTATGCTGTGAGCAGAAGCTGGAGTACCCGTGGGAAAACCCACCTGTCTGACGTGGTGACCATCAACCAAACCCCCATGCCCCAGGAATTGAAACCTTGGTTTGCTTAGGTGAGAATTGCGCCTGTACAAATCACTGTGCTAACACAACATGTAAATTAAGTTGTCAATACATTAAGGGTCTTGTAAAGACATTCGCTGGAATGGGCTAGACGTTTGAAAAAACTACTAATCTTGGGGGTATGAAATCCAAGCTGACCTATTAACAAGAGGGCCAAGATGGCCCTAGAGCGCTCACCTGTGAAATGAGCTTGCCCAGTGGCATGATTTGAACAATCTTTGTCACATATCAACTATCAAAGATGCGTGCTTTGTGGTTAAAGATAACAAGGTTTTTCAAGCTTTGACCTGGTCCATGTTTTTCAACAGACCAGAACCACTTTTGAACTCAACCAACATATCATTAAGACTTACATTTTGACAAAGTTGCATGAAGATTGGGCATGAAATGTGATTTCTACAGTGTTTACAAGGTTTTTCTTTTTTTTTACCTAGTGACCTAGTTTTTGACCCAGCATGATCCAGTTTCAAACCCGATCGAGGTATTATTGGGACAAATCTTCTGACCAAGTTTTATGAAGAGAGGACCAGAAATGTGGCCTCTAGAGTGTTTACAAGGTCAAAAATGTGACTTTGAGAGTGTTCACATGTTTTCACTATATACATATAGAGAAAAATGCCCCGCCCACTGGCGGCCATGTTTTTCAACGATCTGGACCATTTTCGAACTCGTCAGAGATATCAATAAACCAATGTTTTGACCAACTTTTAGATGATTGGGCAAAAATTGTGACTTCTAGAGTGTTTACAAGGTTTCTCTATAGCCAAATAAGGAAAACTGCCCCGCCCACTGGCGGCCATGTTTTTCAACGGACCAGAACCACTTTTGAACTCAACCAACATATCATTAAGGCAAACATTTTGACACAGTTACATGAAGATTGGGCATGAATTGTGACTTCTACGCTGTTTATGAGGTTTTTCTATTTTTTTTTACCTAGTGACCTAGTTTTTGACTCAGCATGACCCAGTTTTGAAATCAATCGAGATATTATTGGGACCAATCTTCTGACCAAGTTTCATGAAGATCGGACAATAAATGTGGCCTCTAGAGTGTTTGCGAACAAATGTGGACGGATGGACGTCGGACGGACATACGACGGACAAAGACCGGTCACAAAAGCTCTAAAAACCTGTAAAATTTGTATGGATATCCATACTCATTCAGTGAGCATGATGCTTCGTATGTTAAGCATGAAGCTTGTTTCTATGAGCATGATATTGCTGGTGAAGACATTATAGTCCCTTCACATAAAAGGTTACTATAACAAAATATATATAAATTGGTTTTTTTTTACCAATTCGTTTTGTTTTGGAAATTTGTCTGTTTTATGGACCTGTAGATACGCCAGGAAAGGCTTCACTTGTCCCCCCCCCCCNAGCACTGGCAACTGAGGAATCTTTTTATCTAAACCCCTGTATTGGAGAATTCAAAGGTGTGTCGCCTACATTTTATGTAACTTGGTGCATGACTGCATTCAAACTCCGTTTTATTTAGTAGCAATCTATTCATTTTAGCTCGTTTTATTTAGTAGCAATCTATTCATTTTAGCTCGATTGCATTGAAAGCCTTAAAGGCTTATCGAAAAGCTCTTGAGTCAAGTTGATGAGGTTCCTGGGTAAATAAGATGTCTTTTGGGGGAAATCTTAACAAAGTATCCCAGAGTGGGGATTGAACTGTGACCTCCCAGCAGACAACATATCCACTACGCTACTGTGACCTATAGTTTTATTTCTTCTTCCATACTTTTTAAGCCAAAAGACACACTGTTATCATACATATTCATACTCATTTGTACTCATTTGGTCTGCACAAATCGTAAAATGTTTACAATTGCAATCTTGGAAAACAAGAATTACTTTAGAGACATCCTTTGCTGTTTTCTGCACCATTTTGTGATTGAACTGTAGAGACCACAGACAACTGCAGAAATCCATCAGCCAAATTGTAATGACAATTTTAGTCAAAGCCAGGAAAATGTGGAATGTCATAAAGACCATAAAGACTAATTAAAATGAACAGCATGACATTGCATGAAAACGTAACTGAGGTCAACATCAAGAGAGGAATTGTCAAAAGAAAACCATAAATGCACATAAAGGGAAAGTATAAGCGTGATTTTATCTTTTTTTTTCTATAATAATGTTCTTTTTCGGCGTGCTGTATACACCAGGTTTTCACCTTAGCCTGACCTTTGTAAGCGACCAATCAATTAGAATATAAATTTTCCCGCCGGTGGGCCTGAAACTTTTCGCAGAAGAAAACGTGCAATCTACAAACAGATTTCACATTAACATTAATATGTTACTCCATTGACTTTAATTTTTTGGGAAGTATTGGGTATGAAAAGGGATACTACAGTTCGTTTAGCAACGATGTTAACTGCGTATTCAACATGAAACAATTGTATCTCTAATGATAAGGTTTGTTTCACACTTAATTCTCGGCATCAATACAGTTTTTGTGTGCCCCTTTATATTCAGAGGATTGTCAGCGCCAGAGCGTTTGTGCTTAAAGGCTATGTTCTCATATTTAGTTATTATTACCGTATTGCTGTCTGTGTACTAGTATATTTTAGTTCATAAACGTATCGTTTTTCGATATCCTGATATTAGTTTTGGCCAAACCATATTCAATTGTTTTCGAAATTAACATTAACATTAAACATGTAAAAGTATAAAGTTTTAAACAAGCCGTCGTCCAAGCCGTGAAATCGTGACCTCACTTTAAGCATTGCATTCCAAGCCGCAAGGTATCAGGGTGAGTTCGCGCGGTCAGTACAGGGATCGTTATATAATAAAGATGGTAGCGCGTGAACTAGGTGAACTGGGATTTTATTTAGACCAGATANCCATTGTTCTACTCACCAAAGTTTTGTAATTACCGTGTTTATTTTAGCGAAGTTTTGTTTGCTTCCATGACGAGTTAAAATTCTGCACACATCATAAAAGATACATTTGTTCATCGCCATCCATCTTTTTCATTTTAAAGCACTGGATGTAAGGAGGCAAATTCTTTGTGAATAGATATTTTTTGATCAATTTACAAAGGAACGACTTACTCATACAAGAAATTGCCATTTAAAGTCAACATCGATTTCCTTCGAAAAGTAAAGGAGAATTCACTCAGTCAATGACACTGTTCTCAATCCGCCAATTTTTCAACAAAGCATCGCGTTATTTGAGTGCATTACACATTTTAAAGAAATCGAAAATGCAGTGTCAGTGTCCCCGGTTTCATACGAGCTATATATGTAACAATGTTATTCACATTGTATTGTAATAATCCATCGTAAACACACACAATCGTTATTATAAATACGACTCTAGACATTCGCGTCCTTGACCTGAATGATGCAATCAAGTGAGTTCGACAGCATTGTAGTAACGGCTTTTATGTATATACCGTACATTGATTTGAAATGTAAGTATTCAATTCGTGAATAAATCCAAATTTAAGAAAAAATGAACGAGGAGTGAAAGCCAAAAAAGAAGTCCCTGTGTGCATGTACTAGCAGTGTACAAGGATGTGTTGTGTAGAGCGAAAGTTTACACAACCGCTCTTAATTCCTTCTATAAAATCATTTAGCTGTATGATACATGTGTGAAATGCGCGCAAAGTATCTCAGTAAACCATGGGCGGTCGTCTGTATATAGATTGGTAAATGTCTGCTTTCGAATGCTTTTACCATAAATATCGATGTGCGTACACAATAGGAAATATAATCACCCAATTTATCTCAATTCAAATCCCATCAGATCTGTAGACAATGAAGAGTTCAACGACCTCGGTAATATCCGGTTTAATCATAAAAATGCGTCAGATATGAGGTTACTTTAAAAGGCAAAATCGTGCTACATATAAGAACTGGATAAAAGCGAAATATTGATATTGTTTATTCTACTAGCTTTGACTTAATTAATTCACTTCGTAGAAAAGACGCATCACGTAATTTGACTTTGTTGTTACATTGTTTTCAATCCGGATTTCATAATAATGGAAGATACTTTGAAAGCTCATGGTAATCATCTGATCATCATCAATACCATCAGCATCGCAACAACAACCATTGTCGTCAATGAAATCAAACATGTGTCGGTGTCGTCGTCATCATAATACTTGTCATCAGAGTCATTCGTCCAGGCACGCCCTTATCATGGAATTCAACATCAACTCGTTCAATTATTCGAAACCAAAGAAATGTGTCTACGCACGATTGTTACAATACGAAGGTTGAACAAGGCAAACAATTCTGTCATAAAAGCATGCGCCCCTGTCTTCATTAGTATTCATAGCCAAGTTTCTATTTACATAAGCATGAAAATGTTATCTTTATTGTTGATGACTTTATTATGCTAATTCTTAGCAAATAATATTAACGAATGTAACAAAAACTGAATTGTTAATATTGCTGACAAGAGAACGTACATGCTTTGGCGACTTGTACTTTAATCATTCATAATTTTGGTTAAACAAGTAAAATGTATGCTTTATGTAATAATTATGTTCGTGTGAGAATGGTTTGTAAAACAAATTCTGAAATACAACATTAAAACAAGAAATATGACAACGAAACGAAAACAGGTTTTCAACGTTATAATAAAATGAATTATTAATTTAATTTGAATAATTGTGCAATTCCAATGTGGGTTTGCCTGTCAGCAACCTACTGAATGTCAGAGAAATGGCTAGCCGAAAGTGCAATACCAACCTAAGTCTGCATGTAAGTAACCTTCTGAATGTCAGAGCAATGGCTAGCCGAAAGTGCAATACCAACCTAAGTCTGCATGTAAGTAACCTACTGAATGCCAGAGCAATGGCTAGCCGAAAGTGCAATACCAACCTAAGTCTGCCTGTCAGCAACCTACTGAATGTCATAGCAATGGCTAGCCGAAAGTGCAATACCAACCTAAGTCTGCATGTAAGCAACCTACTGAATGTCAGAGCAATGGCTAGCCGAAAGTGCAATACCAACCTAAGTCTGCCTGTAAGCAACCTNGAACTGCACAGAAAAAGAAATATGATATCTTTGATTTCATTCTTTAAACTCTTTATCTTTCACCAACTCCAACCACAATCAAAGCCGTATATCTTTTTTTTAAAGATATTTCTTGTTTATGCTCATTTTATTTGTTCACTTGCTGATAAAGCACTTTTGGAACAAAATTGACGAAACTTTCCTTTGTTTTGCGAATTTTTTAAGACAGCAATTGACATCTCACCTGGACGATGATCGCTCCGCCCACTTAATCATGTGGCTTAGCGGTTGGAAAACCTAGACAAGCTAAAACCAAAGTGGCTTCTTTGCCTATAGATTACGCGATATTCCGGATGATTTTGATAGACTTTTTTCACCCCCAATAACACTGGTAAAAGGGGTTTGTGTCATTTATTAATTATGCTAATGCAAAAAATATTAGTGTTTAAAGAACATTAGCTATTTATTACGGGTATTTCAGTATGTTAGACACGCTCTCAACCACTTGCGCGCTTACCGAAATCTAACCTGTTACTACGTGTAATGGTGGTAAAAGTAATAATTAAACAATTCTACACTGGTATTTACACATGTTTTTTACACAAATATTAACCAAAAAAAAATCCACGTGTATTTAACACGAAAAAGCGCTTTATATATGGGATTTCGGTTAAATTTTACACGCTTTCTGACGCCGAGCAAGTACCAAAATCCCCCATCTTATTACATATGAAAGTGTTATAAATAATATAAAACATTGCTTATGGGCCATTTATCAAAATCTTTATAATTGAAAGTTCAAAACAACAAAATTATTTTGGTCATTTTCTGATATAAATTACCGTTCCATAAAGGGTATTTCAGTCAGGCTACATAATACAGCTACCAGCATCAGACGCTTGCGCGGGTTCCGACTTCCCCCAAGTTACCTCGTGTATTGGTGATATCAGTAATAAACAAGCTATTGCCAAGCCATGATGTCCCCTACCGGCACCACCATTGTCAGATTTCTTTTATATATATTTGTTGCCATAGCAACCAGAATATTTGAAGTAGGAACAAAATGAAATGACGTACATAATCTCCATATTGCCATCTGTCCATGTTTGAAGTTTCATGAAAAAATATGAAGAACTTCTACAGTTATCGCAGGATCCAGAAAAGTGTGACAGACTGACGGACGGACTGACGGACAGAGCAAAAACCATTAGTACCCTCCGGTAAACCAGTAGGGGACAATAGCGCGTGTACGATGGAATTTATCGATACGTTTTATTGAAATATTAACATAAAATTGTTTTCACCTGTTTCTGACACAACATTTATTTTTAACGGGGATTTCTGTTACTTACGCAGAGCAAGTACAAATATTCCCTATTATTTTACATACAAACATGATATAAATCATACTTAATATTGCTTATAATATATAACATTATTAATCTTCATTATGGAAAGTGTCGAACCCAAAAAAAATAAGTTTGGTCAGTTTCTGATATAAACAAACAAATTCGTTGAATTGATATCCCCCGCCAAACTACAGATTTGTCACAGACTTGACGTATACCCCCACATGCTGCATTGACACAGAATATATACAAAAAAAAAAAAATTAGGGGACATAACTCTGGTTATTAACAGATGGTGTACAATGCCGTTTGGCGTGCATCATCCTCTTATCCATATATATAGTTTCAATAAAATCCGCCAAAGCACTTTCAAGATATGGCTCCGGACACAAAAGTGCCGGACGGACGGAAGGACGCACAGACAGAAGGACGGACTGACGGACAATGCCAAAACAATATCCCTCCGCCTTTGGCGGGGGATAATTAATGTTCTATAACAGTGATTTTGAAAATTCTGCACATTAAAGCTTCCACTCGCATTTGTCAAGAGCACGTTTCCGCTTTTAAAAATCAATGCCTCTAACTTATTTTTCTTGATATCGATTGTCCGGGTAACATAATCCCGATTGACACCTTTTAACCATATTTAATCTACGTTTCTAAAGAGGAAAACAAACGAAACTCGTTGAAAAAATGTGAATGTATAGATTCAGATTGTCTAGAAAATGGCGGACAGGACGTTGGTAACTGAGGCACCCGATTAATCGATCGCTGATTGGTCGATCGGAATTTAGATAAGGATTTGATTGACAGTTGGCGAGATGTCAATTGGAAATTGTTTAGTTTTTTTCTCAATTGAGAAAGTAGCTTTTACCACTACTTAATGAAGAAGGAAAAAAATCGCTGACTAAGGGGTGTAAATATCCTGTGTCTGACTTGTCTAACACCTCTATAGTCAGACAAGATCATTTGTTATTCCCAATAGTCCAATTCTTCAGACAAAAGCAATTTCTGGGTGAGAAAATTATGCCCTTGGAGGTAACCATGGAGTGTGATTATGGTCTTTAATGTTGTATGGCATATTTGCTTGATAATCAGGATACTGCTAAATAGATCAAACCTGATGTTCTTTAAATGGATCACTGTGTTCAGAATCAATCGAATGTTATTCTGGGTTGCTTTTAAAGGGACCTTTTCACAGATTTCGGCATGTATTGAAGTTTATGATAAATGTAAACATTGGAACTAAATAACTTCAGTAAAAAAAAAACAAGAATAAAATTAAGGAAAGAAAAAACAAGATGTGTTTGTGAAACACTATGTCCCCTATTGCGATTTTGACTCGTATATTTGACCTTTGACCTTGAAGGATGGCCTTGACATTGACCTTACACCACTCAAAATGTGCAGGTCCATGAGATACACATGCATGCCAAATACCAAGTTGCTATGTTGAATATTGCAGAAGTTATGGCCAAAATGAGCGATTTTGACCCATATCATTGACCTTTGACCTTGAAGGATGACCTTGACCTTGACCTTTCAGCACTCAAAATGTGCAGCTCCATTAGGTACACATGCATGCCAAGTATCAAGTTGCTATGTTGAATATTGCAAAAGTTATGGCCAATGTTAAAGTTGGCGCAAACCAACCAGACCAACCAACAGACCAACCAACAGACAGGGCAAAAACAATATGTCCCCCACTACTATAGAGGGGGACATAAAAATCCTCAACTGGGCTCAGCCACTGACCCTTGGAGTAAAAGTCTAGAACTAATACCACTTGGCCATCCTTGCTCATACAGTGAATGGTGTATTTTATACATTATTTAAGCAATCCTTGTAATGTAACAAAATATAAAAATAACATCAGAACTCTCCAAATTATTCAATCGTTTCGCGTTGCAACGCTTCATAATTTTCAGGCTTTTAAATCGTCAAAAGATGCATATAATGGATATTTTAGAGCATGGTAAATGTTCAGTATTACTGTTTCTTCACAAAAAACTTTGTCAATTTACCAAAACATGAAAAGGTCCCAAAAGACCGAAAAAGGTCATATATGCATCATATATGCTTGTCTAGAGTGGACCGCCTAGCAGGCTGCTCATTTGCTGAAGCAGGGCACTGAATTAAAAAGGCGTGTGCGTTTTTCACAGTAAATGTGGTGCTTTTGCACCTGAGGCTGCATTATAAGAGGATCCGGATTGTATCCCAGCAGTCCTGCCACATAAATTACTAGACTCACGAAACTTGGGACAAATGTTTAATTATAGCTGCAATTTCCAACTATTTAGTTAGAACTGAAAGATTTTTAATTTTGGTGTGGTCTTTTGCTGTGGGGGGAAGCCAGTCAGTACCATTGGGAAAACCCACCTGTCTGACGTGGGGACCACCAACCAAACTCACACGGGATTGGGGATTGAACCTGGGTCGCCTAGGTGAGAAGCGGGCGAACCAATCACTGCGATAACCGGACACCTTTATTAAGTAGGCAATACAATATAGGTTTCTTGCAAAGACTTTCTCCGGAATGGGCTAGACGTTTGAAAAAAACAACTTATCTAGGGGGTTTAAAATCCATGCTGACCTTTTAAAATTGTATGCTGGTTACTAAGAACTAGTACATGGTGTCTAGGGGAGATCTGAAAAATGCTCCCAAAGTGGAGATGGAACCCATGACCTCCAGGACTCTAGGCAAACACCATATCCATTAAGTGAGCCATGGCGATCTTATATGTCAATGTTTGTTGCTATATAACCAAACAATACAAAATTATTAACAAATATTATGTAATGTAGCAAGCAATAAAATGTAAATGCAATGTTTTAATGCTTTATATTAACAATTCACCACTGTTCTGTTGTTCTCATTATCAGTTCTGATTATATTCTTAAAGTGTGTTCATGTTTAAAACTTAATTTAAAAACTTCATAGAACTGCTGTTGTTAGCTTCACATCATATGCATCTTCTATGTGTTTCAACTGTTTTGTTTATTGTTATGTAGCTTTATACAAGTCACAATTGCTAGAATGCACTTTTTATTCTTCAACCAGTAATGTTTTCATGACATATGGAAAGTTATCCACTACTCCACAGCGACCTATGGTTTTATTCCTGTTTCCATACTTTTCAAGCCACTCTGGAGACACTCATGTGCATACTCATTTTTTCTGCAGCAATGACCAAATGTTAACGGTAATTGCAGGAAAGGAAAACAAGAACGGCTTTGGAGACTTCAATCGCTGTTTTTTTTCAACATTTTGTGATTGAACTGTACAGAACAAAGTCAACTGCAGGATCGAATCTATCAGTCATTTTGTAATGACAATTTTATTCAAAGCAGAAAAAATGTTGAATGTCATGAAGGCCATAAAGACTAATTAAAATGAACAGCATGACATTGCATGACATGTACTGATAACGTGACGGAGTTTAACATGAAGAGCAAAATTTTTAAAAGAAATCCATACATGCACATAAAATATTTAAGGGAAAGTATAAGCACGATTTTATCTTTATTTAAAAAAAAAATCTTCGCAAGGTTTTCAAGTTCTTAACCTTTATCACTTTTATCTAAAAAAATCTTCCCACTGTTTATAAGTTCTTAACCTTTATCACATTACTTTTGAACGTAAGAACATGTTTTGTCAACATGAAATGTTAATATTTCAAGACGGTATCATTTGCATCATTTTGAAAGGTCAAGGATGGAATGTTTGACTACTATTATAAGGGCTTCCTTAGGATGCATGAAAATCTCATTATTAAACTATTAAAATGTTCTTTTGTATGGCGTTCAGTATACTACTTTTGCCGATAAAGTACTAATACTGTGCAGAGATATCAATTAAGAATGTGCGTATAAACAAAATTTGGAATCAAAAACATAATATTTGAGCCTCGCTCTTGGAAACAGGGTTTAGTGCATGTCCGTAAAGTGCCATCCCAGATAAGCCTGTGCAGCCCGCACAGTGAAGCCCGCACAGTGAAGCCCTCACAGTGCAGCCCTCACAGTGCAGCCCTCACAGTGCAGCCCGCACAGTGCAGCCCGCACAGTGCAGCCCGCACAGTGCAGCCCGCACAGTGCAGCCCGCACAGTGCAGCCTGCACAGGTAAATCAGGGACAACACTTTCTGCTTTTATGGAATCTTTAGATTAAAGGAAGTCTGTTCTAAATGAAAAATCGAGTTAAGGTGGAAAGTGGGGTCGCTGATAAGCCTGTGCGAACTGCACTAGCTAATCTCGGATGACACTTTACGCACATGCATTAAACCCCATTTTTGCAGCGAGCCCCATATGTATTTAATGCAGTACAGGCTGCAGTTCAGTGGATATTCTCATGCAGAAGAACATAATGTTTTCTCATTTGTCTCTCAATAATAAAAAATGGCATCTGGAGACGAAAAAAGATAATTGCACTTGCAAACCAGTGGTCCTCAATCTGTCAATTATTGGGGGGGGGGGGGGTNTTACCCCCCCCCCTCTCCATTCATAAATAAAATTACTGAATATTACCTATTTTACTATTGTTTGTCATGAAAAAAAAATGATTAAAAATAAGACGACAAGCAATATACAATGAGGTATATATAAAGAGTACTCTAAAACCAAATAAAACAAGAAACCGTTGGAGACGCCGGTGATGCTCCCCAAAGTTTTTTTTTGTCACAATATTGCGCTATATATTCAGATAAAAGGAAACGTGTTGAGGGACATAACTTTGGACAAAATAATATGATGGATGGTTTAGCAACTTAAAAGAACAGCAGATTTTATATTTTGTTTTCCTGGACGTATGAAGATAAATTTCAAAGGGCCATAACTCTCTAAATAAATCATCTACCCAGAACCCACTAATAACATGCGCATCTCCTCAAGGTAGTTAAGCTTCCCATAAAGCTTCATTGAATTCCAGTCAGTTGTTGGGGAGAAATAGCCCCGACAAGAATTGCACTATATGTACAGTTTATAGAAATTTTCAAAGGGCCATTACTCTGTGAAAAATCATCCGACCATAACCGGCTGATAATATGCACATCTCCTGTTGGTAGTGAAGCTTCCCATAAAGTTTCATTGA